>VMDO01014170.1:0-55586 GCA_007922755.1 Pedetes capensis | reverse complement strand
GTATCCGACTCATAGCGACCCTCTGTACAACAGGGGAAACACTATTGTCAGTGCTTCTCTGCTGTTCATAGGGTTTTCAATGGCAGATTGATTCTTGGAAGTGGGTTGCCAGGTCCTTCTCCCAAGCCTACAGCTTCTGATGTTCCCAGGCGGTCTCCCATCCAGGTACTAACCAGGCCTGACCCTGCTTAGCTTCTGAGATCTGACGGGATCCGATGCCACAGGGCTACCGCTGTAGGCAGTAAAGTGACTATATAGACCTTAAATCAAAGAGACTGGCATTGGTCATCTATTGTGTACTTTCTGTCAGTTATCATGGTAACCCTAAAGACATAAACATAGACCTTTGAAGAAACTGACAATTTGGCACTCTCAATTATGAGCATTTAGAAACTAGACCAAAACAAGTTTTAAAGGTTCAGGGAACATCATCTTCATTCTTTTCCCCTTCTTCTCACCTTGTCTAAATCTTTTATTGAATCAATAAAAGTTGACCAAATGTGTTTTTATTTTCTTTTAACTTACTAGATCTCAATAAAATATTTAATGGTCCTATGCTACATGCCTCCACACAAGGGTCAGTTTGCTGTACTGTGGGGACTTGGTTGTTGCTATGAGGCTATGAAGCATGTTTCTGTGAGGCTGAAAGATGCAACACTGGAGGTGTTAACATGTTTATGCCAAAGAATTTGGAAAACAGCTACCTGGCCAACTGACTGGAAGAGATCCATATTTATCCCTAATCTCAAGAAAGTGGATCCAACTATATGTGAAAACTATCTAAAAATATCGTTAATATCACATGCAAGCAAAATTTTATGAAAGATCATTCAAAGGTGACTGCAGCAGTTTATAGACAGGGAACTGCTGGAAAATCAAACTGGATTCAGGAGGGAGGGAGGATCCAGAGACATCATTGCTAATGTCAGATGGATATTAGCCAAAAGCAGATAATATCAGAAAAATGTCTATATGTTTTATTGACTGTGAAAATACATTGACTATGTGGATCATAACAAATTATGGATAACTCTGTGAACAATGGGAATACCAGAGTCCCTAACTGTGCTCATGAGGAATCTGTACGTGGAGGCAATTGTTCAAACAGGACAAGGAAACACTGCTTGGTTTAAAGTTGAGAAAGGTGTGCATCAGGGCTATACCCTTTCACTACATCGCTTCAATTTCTATGTTGAACAAAGAATCCAAGTAGATGGACTTTATGAAGAAGAATGCAGCATCTGGATTGGAAGAAGAATCATTAACAACCTGCATTATGCAGATGACCAAACTCTGTAACATTTACTGATAAAGATCAAAGAACATAGCTTTTGGTATGGATTGCTACTCAACATCAGAAAAAACAAAAATCCTTACAACTGGCTCAGTAAGCAACATCACAATAAATGGAGAAAAGCTTGAGGTTGTCCATGATTTCACTTTACTTGGTTATATAATCAATACTTGTGGAAACAGTAGTCAAGAAATCAAAAGACTCATTGCTTTTGGAAAAGCTGTGTCAAAAGATCTCTTTAAAGTATTGAAAAGTAAAGATATCACATTGAAGATGAAGGTGTGCATGACTCTTGCCATGGTATTTTTAGTCACATCATATAGTTGTGAGAGCTGGGTATTAAAGAAGGGAGACAGGAGAAGAATTGATGCTTTTGAATTATGGTGCTGGAGACGACTATTGAATATACCATGGACTGCCAAAAGAACCAACAGATCTGTTCTAGAAGAAGTGCAACCAGAGTGCTCCTTGGAAGCAAGGATGGCTAGACTGCATCTTTGGTATTTTAGATATGTGGTCAGGAGGGACCAATCCCTGGAGAAGGACAACATGTCTGGGAGAGAACAAGTCAATGAAAAACTGGAAAACTCTCCACTATATGGATTGATACAGTGTCTGCAACAATGGGTTTAAACATAAAAAATATTGTGTGCCTGGCACAGATTCAGGAGTGTTCTGTTCCGCTGTAAACAGAGTTGCTATGAGTTGGAACTGACTCACGGCACCTAAGAAGAACAACAGGCTACATGATATTTAATCTGTGGGGAACATTAAAGTCCTCAATAGCATTTGGATGATACTCAAGTTTATAAACAAAGGTTGAGGAAAATTTTGGAGTTGATTGAAAGGAGAGATGGACATTGGGCTAGTATATACTTTTTTCCAAATAGTATCTTGGGATGAATGGGAAGCCACTGTCAGAAGGTGAGAAATAAAAGGGATGAGAGGAGAGCACTTGGACCAACTGTGCATTTTCTATCTGGCCTATGCTGAGGTGCCTCTGTGAGTGAAATAAGAGAGAATGAGAAGATATAGACCATAATGTGCCTGTGTTGTTGAGAGCCAAAATAAATAAAATCTTTGAAACCTAAGGAGTTTGGAGGGTTTTCCCCTAAAGGGAGTGTGCTTGACTCAGTAGCTTAATTCCACATTTGTTGAATTTTCATGAGTTTTGTGATAGTATGGATGAAATGTTTTAGAGCAAAGGTTGTCAACCTCTGATGACTTGGCTACCCACTTCTGCCCCAGAGAAGATTTGATAGTGTCTGGAGATATTTTGGGTACCTGGAGTACAGAATTTCTAGTATCTAGTGAGAAGTGGCCAGGAATGCTGCCAATATTCTGCCTTACATAGGACAGGACCTCACAACGAATAATGAATTTATCCAAAATGTCAATAGTGCTAAGGCTGAGGCACACTGTGGCAGACCTATTCTTCCTATGACTTTCCAGATAATTCTACTTGACTACTTTTTAAATTGCTTTTGATTCAATGTTTTTCATCATTCACAAAGGATCAACTTATTAGTATTGGTGATTATCAGGCATTCCAAAACTATACATTCCTGGTCAGAACTGCACCTGAGAAAATGTTTTATCCTAATGAAGCAGAGGACACAAGCCCTGATTAAAATAAGGAAAAATTAAATCTTTGGGTTCCAAAGATAATAGTCTTTTACCATTATAACTGGCTATTTTAATGCAAACTTGTTTCTCAAAAGCCATATTTTGGTTGCTATAACAACTTGATGTCGCTCTTGATGAGCTCTTCTTGCTTAATGTTGCTTTTTTAAAAGTTAGGGTTGCTATGACTACAAAATGCTGTTTTATTTTCAGCAATCTTTTTTTTCCTTTTGCAATTTTGCTTTCAAAATGTGTATTTGTACAAGCATGCATGTATAAATATATACTCCTACTTGCATGCCTTATGGAAGTCTATAGTAATACCAAGATCAAGATCATAAATCACTAGAAGAAAGATGGCAATTTATTTATGTAGGGGTATACCATTATTCTTAAGATAATTTACATAGTGTTGGATGAACTTAGGTCAGATCTGCCTTTTCCTCCTTCAAATCATGTAACTGTTTAATGACAGGCTTTTCACCTTTGTTTCATCATTTACTTGTCTTGTCTCTTCATGTTATGATCTCTTCCTGTTTCCAGGGTATTTATACCTCTGCCTTGAATGAATTATTTGAATTCTAAAAATGCAAAAACATGTATGTCTTAATATGCTTATGATTATCCATGGAGTCCATTTTACACATTGCTGATAATGGCGTTTTTATATTCTAGATAATAAAATTTTCATAGCTATGAGTTTCTCTCATTCAAATTTTGAAAAACAAAACTAGAAGTTAAGACTCTTTTACTTTGTTATTAACTCCCTCACAATTAGCTGTATGAACATCTGCTAACCACCTATCCCTCTAGAGGAGTACTGTCCAATAGTCCAACAGAAAACAAATGTAACCATTTGTCCAATTTTCGATAGCAAATTTAAAAGTGTCTAGTAGCCAAGTTTAACAAAAATAAGAAATAGCATATATAATTATTTTATAATATACTTCCGTAGAATCCAAAATATTATTTTAACATGTAAATATTTGTATATTATTAGTTATTTTCTTCATATCTGTTTTTAATTTGGGGATTTGTTGTTGTTATCAGGTGCCATCCACATCCATGTGTTAGCCCAAGTACTATGTCCTTTCTGAGACATCACATATTTTATGTCTATGAAATAAGAGTCATCATATCTGCACAGGATTAATGAAAACCTGGTCCCTGCTTATTTTGTCAGGTCCATCAACCACCCTTCTTCCTGCCATACCACTTTCCCACACATTATTTTCCACTAATACATAATTGGTTTAATTTCTCAAGTTAAATCTTATAAATATGGTGGATATTTTTCAGTTATAGCACATCTCACCTCACCTGAGGCACATTTCAAGTACTCTATAACCACATATGACTAGGGCTACTGTATTGAACATACTGAGCTTTAGATCTCAATCAAACTTAGTCATGATACACAATTTCTTATTTATTGCTCACTTACTAAATTCCAGGCCAGTTGTGAAGTCTTGGGAAAACATAGAAGATTGTTGTTGTTGTTAGGTGCCGTCGAGTCCGTATCCGACTCATAGCGACCCTCTGTACAACAGGGGAAACACTATTGTCAGTGCTTCTCTGCTGTGCATAGGCTTTTCAATGGCAGATTGACTTTTAGAAGGGGGTTGCCAGGTCCTTCTCCCAAGCCTACAGCTTCTGGTGTTCCTAGGCGGTCTCCCATCCAGGTACTAACCAGGCCTGACCCTGCTTAGCTTCCGAGATCTGACAGGATCGGATGCCACAAGGCTATGGCTGCAGGTGTAAATTATGTTGTTGTTGTTGTTGTTAAGTGCCGTCAAGTCGGTATCCAACTCATATCGACCCTCATAGGGTTTTCAATGGCTGACTGTTTCAGGATTGCCTTGGGAGTGGATTGCCAGGTCCTTCTCCCATTTTTGCGGTGCTGGGAATTGAACTCGGGACCTCAGAGACTGCAGCACAGCACTCTACCAACTGAGCTAAATCCCAGCCCACATAGAAGATTAAGAACACTCTTTATTAGAGAGAGATAGATAGGGAAAAAGAATGAGGAGGAAGAGGTGGGAAAGAAAAGTACATGGGAATGGGAGATACGAGGAAGAGGTGGAAGGAAGAAGGAAGGCAAAAAGAAAAAGATAAAAGGAAATAACCAGATTCTATTTTAAATTCTTTCCACATATTATATGCTACCATGCATAATCTAAATTTATTTTATTATAACTAATGTTGTAGAAGTAGGCCTTCTGTGTTACTTTGGGTGTAGCTAGTTCATGACTGTCATCCCAATTTCTTTTTACTGTTAGGTGCCATCCAGTCAGGTCCAACTCACAGCAAACTTCTATGCAACAGAATGAAACACTCCGTGATTCTTTGCCAGGCACAGAATTTTTTTTTATATTTTCTGTTTAAGCTCATTGTTGCAGTCACTGTGTCAATCCATCTAGTTGAAAGTCTTCCTTTGTTGACCTGCCATGCTCCCAAATGTGATGTTTTTCTCCAGGGACTGGTCTCTCCTAACAACATGTCCAAAATATATCAGACACCATCTAGCCATCCTTACTTCCAAGGAGCACTCTGATTGCACTTCTTCTAGGACACATGTTGGGTGTTTTTGCAGGCCATGGTATATTCAATATTCATATCCAGCATGATAATTCACAAGCATCAATTTTTCTCCTGTCTCCATTATTCAGGGTCCAGCTTTCACACCCATATGATGCAACTGAAAATGCCACAGCATGAGTGAGGCATACCTTCATCTTCAATGTCACATGTTTACTTTTCAACACTTTAAAGAGGTCTTTTGCAACAGCTTTTTCATACGCAATGAGTCTTTTGATTTCTTGACTGTTGCTTCTGTGGGTATTGATTGTAGAACCAAATAAAGCAAAATATTGAACAATCTCAATCTTTTCTCCATTTTTCATGAAGCTGTGTACTGACCCAGTTGGAAGGATTTTTGTTTTGCTGTTGTTGAGGTACAATCCATAGTGAAAGCTGTGTTCTTTCTTAATCAGCAAATGTTTCAAATCCTCTTCACTTTCAGCCAGCAAAGTTGTGTTACCTGCATAACACAGGTTGTTAATGAGTCTTTCCCCAAACATGATGCCATGTTCTTCTTCATAAAGTTCAAGTTATCAGATTATTTGCTTAGCATATAGACTGACAAGGTAGAATGATAGGATACAGCCCTGATGTACACTATTTTTGACTTTAACCTAGGTGGTGTTTCTTTGCTCTATTGGAATGACTGCCTCCTGGACATACACAGATCCATCATGAGTACAATTAAGTTTTCTAGTATTCCCACTCTTCACAATCTTATCCATAATTTATTGTTATCCACACAGTCAAATATCTTTGCATAGTCAATAAACATAGATACACATCTTTCTGGTATTCTCTGCTTTAAGCTTATATCCATCAACATCAGCAATGACGTCTCTGGTTCCATACCCTCTTCTGAATACAGCTTGCTCTTCTGGCAATTCCCTGTATATGTACTGCTTCTGTCATCTTTCAATGATGTTTAGCAAAATTTTACTTGCATGTGATATTAATGATGTTGTTTGGTGATTTCCACATTCAGTTTAATTCCATTTCTTGAGTATAGGCACAAATATGGATTTTTTTCCAGTCAGTTGGCCAGGTAACCATTTTCCAAATCTCTTGGCATAAACTAGTTAGCACCTCCAGTGCTGCATCTGTTTGTTGAAACATCTCTATTGGTATTCCATCAATTCCTGGAGCCTTGTGTTTCACCAATTCCTTAAAGGCAGTTTCCACTTCATCCTTCCTTACCATTGGTTCCTGAACATATGCAATTTCTTGAAATGGTTCATCGTCCACCAATTCATTTAGGTATAATGACTCTGTGTATTCCTTCCATCTTCTTGATGTTTCCTGTGTAGTTTAATATTTTCCCTGTAGAATCCTTCATTATTGCCATTTGAGGCTTAAATTTTTTCTTCACTTACTTATTGTTGTTAGGTGCCTTTGAGTTGGGTCCTAAACTTGAGAAAAATAGAGTATGTTCTTCCCTTTTGGTTTTCTATCTAGAACTATTTGCACACGTCAGCATAATATTTTATTTTGTTTTCTCAAGCCACCCTTTGAAATCTTTTGTTTAGTTACTTAATTCATCATGTCTTCCTTTTACTTTAGCTGCTCTACATTCAAAGGCAAGTTTCAGAGTCTCTTTTGACATGTGATTTGGTGTTTTCGTTTTTTCCTGTCTTTTTAATAACCTTTCACTTTCTTCATGAATGATGTCTTTGATGCCATGATTCAACTCCTCTGGTCTTTGATCATTATTGTCTAGTGCATCAAACCTGTTCTTGAGGTGGTCTCTGAACTCCAGTGGGATTCAAGGTCATACCTTGACTCTCATATACTTTGTTCTAATTTTCTTTAGCTTCCATTTGAACCTGTCTATGAGCAGTTGGGAGAAGGACCTGGCAATCCACTCCCAAGGCAATCCCAAAACAGTCTGCCATTGAAAACCCTATAAGCGTCGTTATGAGTCGGATACCGACTCGAGGGCACCTAACAACAACATGAGCAGTTGTGACAGTCTGATCCACAATCAGCACCAGCTCTTGTTCTGACTTTTGATATTGACCTTTTCCATTGTTTCTTTCCATAAATGTATCCAACTTTGTTTCTATATGTTTCATCTGGTGAATTCCATGTGTATAATTGTGGTTTATATTGATGAAAAATGTGTTTGCAATGCAAAGGGCATTGTTCTGACAAATATCTATCAGGCAATCTCCTACAACATTTTTGTCACCAAGGTCATATTTTCCAACTACTGAGCTTTCTTCTTTGTTTCCAACATTTGCATTGCAGTCTCCAGTAATTATCAGTGCATCTTGACTGCATGTTTGATATATTTCAGACTGTAGGAGCTGGTAAAATTCTTTCCTATCTTCATTTTTGGCCTTAGTGGTGAGTGTATAAATTTGAATAATAGTCATATTAATTGGCCTTCCTTGTAGGCATATGGATATTATTCTATCACTGAGAGCATTCTACTTCAGGACAGTCCCTTTGTTTGTTTGTTTGTTTGTTTTGTTTTGCTTTGTTTTGTTTTGCAGTACTGGGGATTGAACCCAGGGTCTTGCGCTTGCATTTTTTGCAAGTGCTGGACCACTGATCTGCAAGCCCAGTCCATTGTTTTACTTTTTGAGAGAGTGTCTTGCTAAATTACACAGACTGCCTCTGGTCTTGATCTATGATTATTTGATTCAAAATGGCCCATACCTGTCCATTTTAGTACACTGATGCCTAGAATGTTAATGTTTATGTAGTTTCCCTTTTGATGATTTCTTATTTTCCTAGATTCATACCTGTACATTCCATGTTCCAATTATTAATGGATGTTTATAATTGTTCCTCCTCATTTTGAATCATGCCATATCAGCAAATGGAGGTCTCTGGGGCTTTACTCCATTCCCATTATTAAGATAGACTCTCCTTTGAGGAAGCAACTCTTCCCCAGTCATCTTTTGTATGGCTTCCAACCTGCAGGGCTAATTTTCCAGCACTATATTTGACAGTGTTTCTCTGCTATTCATAGGGTTTTCAATGGTTAATTGTTTCAGGAGTATGTTAACCATGTCCTTCTCCCTAGTCTGTGTTAGTCAACTATAACCTATCCACCATAGGTGACCCTGCTTGTATCTATAATCCTGGTAGCATAACTTTCAGCATCATAGCAACATGTAAGCCCCTACATTATGGCAAACTGATAGACACCTGGGGGGATGTTTAAGGCATATTAAGCACTCCTGATACATTTATGGAATGAATAAGCAAATCTCCTTTCCTGCCAAGTATGTGATTGAATCAAAGACTAAATAAATATTATTGTCAAGGGAAAATGGGAAATAGTGTGAAATGTAACTATATATGAATATTTTCAGAAAATGGAGGGAAGAGTGGCTAAAGATTTTGTATGAAGGAATTTCACATAAAAGATTGTTATTCTTTCTCTGTATGTTGCTTTTCTTGCTGTTTGAAGATTTTTGTCTATAAGTAAGCAAAGAGAAACACATGAGTGCCTTAAATTGTTTTGGACCCACACTGGGGTAGACATTGCTAGGATATCATTGATGTGTCCATCTCCCTTATCACATTGCTGTTTCTTTTTCCCTTTCCTGCCTGTTTGCATTTGGAAGAAGCCCAATCAAAGTGAGCCACATGCCTCTTTAGCCTGCTCAGTGAAGGAACTTTCTGTTTTGTTTTAAACTGTGTGTCATTTTTTATCACCATTATTTTAGAAATAGAGTGGCTTATTGGATGACTTTTAAGGCTAAGCCATTTTGCCTGGAATGCAAAGGTTTGGATGCTCTAATCTGATTTGGAAATAAGAGAACAGTGTTATAACTTGAATGGATTCCTAAATCAGGTTTCAGATGGTAATCTGAGTTGTGAATTAAAATGTTTGTTACTGACAGCTCTTCACATTATGTTACATTTTAACTAGCACCCATCATTTGACACTGATTTTTTTCTAAGCCTCTCTTCAGTAATACAAAATAATGTCTAGCGTTTTATGTCTGCTTGGCCCCTGTAAATTGGAATTATATTCAACACATCTCACTTTCAAAGTTTAAAATATAAGGTGATCTTTGCATCCTTGTTACAGTTAAAGTTCCACAGTGAATCATTCTACATTAGCTTGAGAGATTTGCTCAACATAAATATTAGGATATGCTTGAGGTGGGAACAGCTTTAGTTTTCCATGATCACACTATTTCTAAGCTGGTAAATGGAACGATTGCTACCTCCAGGAGGTTTGCTTAGACTGAACTCTAGACTATTATAGGCTAATGCTTGGGACCAAAGTAAATGAATCAGAAGCCCTTTGAATTATTCATCATGAAACCACGTTTACCTGTGCACTAGGTGAATTACTCATTCTATTTTTTCCCTGAGTTGCTTTGCACATATTTTTTCTGGTATTTATTTATTTATTTATTTTTGGAAAATGGGTAAGGAAACATTGAGTTAGTTTTTCCTTTCTAACGGTACTGGCTGAAGCCCTCGTTATTCTTTCCCATCCATTCATTCAACAGATATGTGAAACTCCATTATGTGCTTCACTTGTTCTTAGAATTCTGGAGGTCTCAGGTCCAACAGTGAACAATCAGACAAAGGCCTCATGCAGTTCATTTCAGCATAGGAGGACAAATAAAATACAAGTAAATACATTTTGGAGGGATATTCAGATTGTGCCCAGATGATGTGATGGCAAACAGTGACTTGAAAAGAGGTTGAGGTCCAGGAATGCTTTTTGTAGAAGTTGGCATGAATTTGCCTATACCTGTTCCCTGCTGTATTCATGATAGCTGCCCCCAAAACCCAGCAAGTTTATGATGTTGGGGTGGCATAGTGGAAAGAACACTGGATTGGGAATCCCCAAAGGCATTTGTTACCCCAATTCTCTGTTATTCTGAGGCTTCATATATTTTATATCTGTGAAATAAGAGTTGTCATATTTGCACAGGATTAATAAAAATCTGGTCACTACTTATTTTTTTGGGTCTCTCAGCCACCTCCTTCCTGGTACACCATTTTCTCACACATTATTTTTGACATATACTGAATTGGTTTAATTACTCAAGATATTCCAAGCCTTTAAAATGGCTATAGTTCTCTCAGACTGGAATAATTCCCTTTCAAGTCCCTATTATCTGTTTGTTTGTTTGATTGATTGTTTATTGAACCCAGGGCCTTGCACATACTTTGCAAGTACTCTGTCACTGAACTGTATCCTCAGCCCTCCTTTTACTTTTTTTTTTTTTTTTTTTTGAGACAGGGTCTCACTAAATGACACAGGCTGCCCCTGGCCTCGAACCTGCAAACCTCCTGCCTCTGCCTCCCCTGTTGCTGGGATTATAGGTGTGCACCACTGTGCCCAGCCCAAGTCCTTATTTTTTTTACAACATGTAAAGTCACTACTTCCTCTCTGAAACATCCTCTGACTCTTTTCGGTGATTTTTGTTTTGTTTGTTTCATTTTCTTTTACCAATGTAAGATGTTGTTTGAAGTAGTTGTGTTTTTGTTTTTATTTGTTTTTTGTTTTTGAGACACAGTTTCACTATGTAGACCAGGCTGTACTCAAATGTGCCTCAGCCTCCAGTGTGCTGGGATTACAGGCCTAAACCACCATGCCCAGTCTTGAAAACATTATTTTTGTAATCTTTTAAAATATTGTTTCATTCTGTATATTATAGTGAGTCACTAATAATTTACCATGTGTTCTTTCCTCTCCCTTTTAAATACATGCACTTAGGAGCCAAGCCATGTCTGATTCACAACCAGAACATGGTTCTTGCCTACATAGGCTATAGAGATACTGGGCCCTGCCTGGGTTTGCATTTCATGGAGAAAGTTTTAGTAATGTTTGAAAAAGAAATGGAAAATTAATTCATTATTAGGTTTAGTTAGTATTTCCCATATATATTACTTTCTTGTCATTTAAAATTTTTCTTTCAATATCCCATTACATACCACTTCCAGATTGCTTGGATAACTAACAGCTGCATTAAGGTAAATTATGAACTTCAAGGATTTTTAAAATGTGAACCTGGCAGTCAAACTGGTAACTCTGAGGCTTGAATAAGCTGCTCTTCTGAGAGATTTGTTTTGCAGTCAACTATGTTTTAAGACATGTCTTTTTCTATACAAATAGATGAGAAATGTGTGCACGGTTCATTTTGCTTTGTTCTATTCTGGCCAACACAGTAGTGAATGTTCCAAATGAAGACAAAGTAATTATTACAAGTCATACCCTGTAAGGAACTAATGGTATTTTGGCATTTATGTTTTGATATAAGGTCAACTGAAGTGTTCAATTAGTGGCACATTAGTCTCCTTAATAAAGGGCAAGTCAGAAATAAGGGAATCATCTGGATGAAAAGGAATATTAAAATACTCATACAGAGTTTAAAATGCAAATCAAAATATATCCATTAGTGTTTTATTTGGAAAAATAAGTAGTCTTTAAGGAACAAATCAGAGAGGGATATTTTATTTTGGTAAAGCACATTCTACTGCCATCATTTCTTCAATAAGTCAATCTAAGTAGGTTCTTTCTACATGTCATCCTAGGGAAATAATTGTTCCTGGCATGAGATCCTGTATTCAGAAGAAAGTGATCTAAAGAGATTGGTTGTGACTAAAACATAGTTTAACTACAATTGGTAGGAAGTGGTAGGGTACAGCGCTAGTCTGCTGATTGCTAATTTTCTTGGCTGTTGTTCACTGCCTTGATATAATTGAATGGACTTGGATTACCACAGGAGGGTGAGGTATGGCAGCCTTCTGAGAACCACGGTAGGTGTCCTAACTCCCTTTGTGTTTTGCTGACACAAAGTCCAATAATTCTGAAAGTGATCTGAAACCAATTTTGCCTTAGACATCTCTATGCTAAAACTGATCTTTAAATATGGCATATTCAAGTAGTAGACTCTCAATGAGATACTTAATAACAGGAGTTTCTGCTTCACTAATTTTATGCTGATGCTTAGTTGCAGGGATGCATGACAAGAGAGGTAGTTAACTGTATTTTTTATTCATCCTTAGCCTTCTTATCTGAAACAGGGTGGGACAAAAAATTTTCTGCAAAGGCCAGATAGTAAATACGTCAGACTTTGTGGGCCAAGAGGCAAAATTGAATATATGGTGCAGATACTTAAGAAACAAGTGAGAAAAACTCCTGCCCTTTTCTGGTTTGCTTGGAGGCAATGGACTCTCATAAAAGGTTAAAAAAAAAAAAAAAGGAAAGTTGGTAACAGTGTACAGTTGGCTAGTTCTGCCTGGGGCCTCTATTTTCCACAGATCATCACCCTGCTCTCATTCCCAAGGTCTGTGCTACCACTCTTCTTCCTTATCTCCTATCTGTTGAATAATATTTCCATTACAGCCAATAGGGGCTACTTTAGTGGGTGTGGGCCAAGTGGATCTCCATTCCTTCCCATGAGACAGAAGGAAGAGGACAAATGCCTTGCATCCACTGTTGAAATTAGGACTGTACTTTGTTTTGGTAGCAATGTTAGTAATGTGCAGGGTTTTAGTATTCCAGTCTATTATTTTAGTTGGAGAAAGAACTGAGGACTATAGAGATTTCTTTCTAAGTCAAAGTAATTGATATTGGCAAAATAAAAAGAACTTTTGGAATCAAACCCTTTGCATAACTAGTAACTACCACGACTGCTGCTTTTTACTGAAGGTATTCAATTGTTAAAGAGTCATTTGTCTTTTTCCAAATACTATTTTGTAGAGAAAAGGAAAAATAATGTAAACAATATTTTTAAATATTTTGCTGAGAGCACCTTTCACTTTGAGTTTTCCCAAATTCACCTCTACACCCTAGCTCCTATTCATGAAATTCTAGTTCTGACTGTTTGCACTTTAATGCCAGACTTATGGTGGATTGGACCAAATATTCTGGAAACTATGACACACACTATTTCATCATCATCATCTTTTGTTTTTCTGAGCAAGATAGTGATTCTGCTCACATGTTGGAAAAGATTCAAGCTGAAAGTGCAAGAGGTTAAGCCTTCAAGGAGATGACTTAAGTCTGAAACAACAGATACTGACTTTTTCACAGAATCTATCAGGGAAGAAGACCATCATTCTGGCTGCTTCTGGTCATTATTTTCTGAGCCCTGCAGTAACCTTGAGAATGGCTATAGGCCAGGAACTGATATTTGTTCGGTCATAAAACTAATCCTGCCCATTCAAGCACTTCAGAACAAAATGCAGTGTCTTAAAGAAAGAAAGCTGTAAAGCATCTGGAGGGAGAGGCATCTCCAGAGCCCATAGCTATGCATTCAAGAAAAATGTCCATCATCATCATCATCATCATCATCATCATCATCATTATCATCATCATCACAGATATACTTTTAATTCAACATATACCAGCAACTATTCTGAATGTTACATGTGTTAACTCACTTTATTACTAACAATCACCCTACAAATAGGTACTATTATAGTCCTTATTGGTGACTTTTCATTGCTGTGACAAAATGGTTTAAATGGAGGAGAGGTTTATTTTGGCTTATGGGTTCACAGGTTTCAGTCCAAGGTCACTTAGCTCCGTTGCTTCTAGTCCTGTGTGTAGTGAAGCTGCACATCCTGGCAAACAGCATGCAGTGGAGCAATGTAACTCACCTCATGTAGGACAGTAGGCAGAGAGAAAAACAGAGAGGAACATGGGATAAGCTATAGCCCCCCAGTACCCAGATCCAGCAACCTGTTTCCTCCAAATAGACCCCACCCCTGAAAGTTTCCATCATTTCCCAATAATGCTATGAAATTATGAATCTATCTGTGGATTCATCCATTGGTTAAGTCAAAGCCCTCATGATCCAGTCAATGACTGGATCCACCAGATATGGACCAAGATTTCAACACATAAGCCTTTTTGGGAGACACTGCATATCCAAATCGTTCCTACTTTACAGATAGAAGAACTGAAGCATAAGAGTTTAGACTTATGGAAGGTATAGAGCTTTAGATTTATGGACAATACAGTTACTGAAATGTTTTAAGAAACAAAATGATATTGTTTACCCTGCATTTCAAATTATTTGTTATTGTTGTTAGGTACTGTTGAGTCAGTGTCCAACTCATAGTGACCCTATATACAACAGGTGAAACTATTGTCATTGTTTCTTGGCTATTCATAGGGTTTTCAATGGCTGCTTGTTTTTTGAGAATGGGTTGCCAGGTCCTTCTCCCAAGCCTACAGCACCTGGGGTTCCCAGGTGGTCTCCCATCCAAGTACTAACCAGACCCAACCCTGCTTAGCTTCTGAGATCTTCTGGGATCAAACGCCACATTGTTAGGGCTGCAGACTCAAATTATTTAGGCACTTTAAATTATATGGGAGATTAGAGGAAGATAAAAAAATAAAAGGTTAGATGTGATAACAATCCCAGGGGAAATAGTGAAGGGAAATTCCGACATAAGAGAAGGATCAGTTTGATAAATAATTTCCCGAAATAGACAAAGTTAGGTAATTGGGTTTGGGAGAGAGGGAGGAGTCTAAGAGGTCAATGCCCCAAATAAATTAAATTGCCACTTTGTTTACAGGCTACAAAGTGGGCATATAAAAATATTCATTCTTATGAAGCTCTGACTAATGCCCTGATATTAATGTGACCAGACTGCCCTGTGAAGGAATTTGAACTTCCCCGGGCCTTTCTGCATTCTATTTGATTAAAGACAGGCTAGATCCTGTGAAAGATAATCAGGAGTCTTTGCCTTGAAGACTCCTTGCCAAATGACAGCAGAAATAAGGCACTTGACTAAGGTCCAATCAAATTCATCAAGCCAAACCCTCTTGGTTTGATGGCTGTGTAGGGGTCAGCCTGGGTTTGCCTTTCATGGGGAAAGTTTTCCAGGGCTCTAATGTTAATTAGGCAATTTGTATTTTTTACAGATGATTGCATTATCATCTCAAACAGGACAGCTAAACCCCTCTGAGCAGGGGGAAAGAAAGCAATTTACATATTCTCTACAATCAAGCTTCAAAGGATTTTAGAAATAATAGGTAATTTGCCATTTGCTATCAGGCCTACCCTAAAACTCATTGATAGAAAAGTACAAGTGGGTAATTTGCAATCCTTTGTTTGTGATATTTTCAAGAAGAGGGAAAAGAGTAAACAAATTTTACTAGTATATCTAGTAAGTAGTAAATATCTAGTAAGATGTTGCTAGAGAAGCATCTATTGAGTTTGCTTTCTGCCATTGAGTCCCTAGATGCAGTTTTTTCCCTTAAGAAGTTTCTTTTGGGCTGGACTTTGAATTCAAACTCACTGTGACTAGTTGAAATCTTGTCATGGCTCCTGTAAGTTAGCAAAGTAGCAGAGCACTTATCTGAACTGTATTTGGTAGGTGCTATCTTTCTCTTTGCAGAGTAGGATAGAGTCCTACCCTGTGCTATCTGAAGCCCTGGGCTCAAACCCCAGCACTACAAAAATGGGAGGAGGACCTGACAGCCTACTCCAGAAGCAATCCTGAAACAATTAGCCATTGAAAACTGTGAATAACAGAGAAGCACTGACATAGAGCTGAGCATGGCAAAGTGTCAGGGAGTGTTTTGGTTCTGTTGTACATAGGGTCACTATAAATAGGACCTGACTCAATGGCATCTAACAACATCTTTCTCTTTGCCTTCAATGGGCATGCCACATTAATTGATTTGAATAGATTTTACAATTGAGGATAACTTGAATTATAGGAAAATTTGTAACCCTAATTTTAACAAAAATCCCTAATTTTAACAAAATATCTTGCATACTCTGTAAATTTCTATAAAACTGAACTGACGATCATAGAAAGTCAAAAATAGCCCAAGTATTCTAGTAACACAACAGAATATCTTTGTACATAAAATTAAAAATAAAATAAAACATTTTAGAAAGTCTATAGGTATTTAGTTTTCAGTTTAGCATAGAAACAGAAGGTACAAGGTTACAAACTACCTCCTTCTGCCTGGTTTAGAGATATGAGGAAGAATTCTTCCTCCCACCTCCCCATCACATTTTTCCTATATTTTAAACAATAGAAAGAAAAAGTAATGATGTAGCATTCCTTTCTCTTTCTTTGAACCATTTCAGACTTAAAGTCCTATGTTTCTCAATCATAATTTCTAAGGCTATTGTTACACCTAATCATTTCTGACTTTAATTTTAATCTTTCTATTGTTTATGCTTATTAAGTACTTTATGTGTCAGGCACTGATTTGCATATGACAACAACAGGTAATCCTAATGATTCCATGAGTTAAGTAGTATTTTTATTTTGCTATTACCTATGAGAAAGGTTAAAGCACAGGGCTACATTGCAAGCAATGGATCAGAGATTGGATCTCTGTCTATAGCCATAAGGTAGGAAAAGGACCCAGCTCTCTTCTTCTATGTCCTTATTGATAGTAGATTTTATCTATGCCAATTTCAAAAGCCTCTTCTCATACTCATTATTCTAAACTGACTCCTGCTTTTCTTTGATGTTGGTTGAAATTTTATGCTGAGTGACCCATAGCATTGGCTTAAAGCCCTCTAAGCCTTCATTAGCTGATCCTTAAGGGGTATTTGTTTAATATGAGACTGGTTGCACCTTATGGTAAATTAGGGTATCTCTATTGTCTAGATGAAATCAGAGGTGAGTTCAGAAGTTACAAACCAGTAGTTCTCAAAGTTCTTGGTTTTAAAACCACTTTACACTTAAAAAAGGGTTTTGAAGACCTCAAAGTCTTTTGTTGTGACTTTCACTTTGCAGAACATCTTAATATATGTCTATCTATGTCTTTTTCTTTCATGTAATTGCATACTCTTTCTTGATGCTCATTTCATCATGGCAATTGAAAATTTTTGAGATGGCTACATGACTTAGCCAGAAGAATGCAGTACTTGGTCTCTAGAGCCATACAGTTTCTATTGCTGAGTGTGAATGCAAATATTTTGCCAAATTTTTCATTCTTTCTAAAATGTAGGCCTGTCTTTGAGATGAGAGAAAATCCAAGCCTCTTTTTTTCAATCAACTGATTTAAAATGTTGTTACTGTCATTCTATTCTACAATTCTACCAACTTTATTTCTGCTCTAGAGTATTTTCAGTTTACTGTACTGCTGTGAGTGTTCTATATCACTGTTCAGTTTGATATGATTCTGTAGATACACCTATGAATAATATCACCTTTGTAACTTTTTAAAAAATTTTGGTTTTGAAACTTTTAGCAAATTAAATCCAATATATTAAAAGAGTAACTTATCATGAGCAGGTGGCCTTATCCCAAGAAAAGAAAATGGTTTTAGCATTTGAAAACCAATCATTACAACTCAACATAGCAGACTAAAAAAGAAAATGACATTGTCATCTCAATAGATACAAAAATAACAAGGCAGCCAAAGAATTTGATAAATCCAACATCTGTACATGTCCAAAAACAAAAAGGAAAGCTTTCTACAAGCTAAAAATGGACAATTTGATTATGTTTGTCAGTTTGGGTTGCTGGAACAAAATACCATGGACTGGATGACTTAAAGAATAGAAATTTACTTTCTCACAGTTCCCAAGGCTGGCAGTCCAAGATCAAGGTGACAGTCTGGTGAGATTCAGGCAAGGGCTCTCTTCTTTGTCTGCAGATGGCTACCTTCTCAATGTGTCCTCACATGACCTTTCATCTCCCACAGAGAGATCTCTCTAGCTTCTCTTCCTCTTCTTAAAAGGATCTCAGTCCTACTGGAGTTGGGACCACTCTATGACTTCATTTAACCTGAATTACCCTCTTACAAGCCCTTTCTTTTTCACGTTGGTGGTGAGGTCTTCTGCCTATCTTTGGTGTTCTTACACTTCTTAAGATTTGGGAAACCTGTTTCTCCTTTTGCAATCTGTTGAAAAAAATTGTCTTTTAACTAAAATTCTTCATTAACCATGAAGTAGTTAGAGATTTCTAACCCCAGTTTGGACACTTGATTTGGTTCCTCACCTAGAAACTAGAATCAAAGGTGTCTGAAATGTTTGAAGTATGACTTACCCTATTTGTCTTGATCCCTTGCTTTCAGTGCTAAGTATTCTTTCCTGTTTCTCTCCATTCTTTATTGGTTGGATTTGCTTATTTTCCAGCTATTGGATGGATGACAAATCTGATGCTAATTCAAAGTGTATGTCAATGTTTTCAGATAACGTGTACCCTTATAGAAAAATATTTAAAAATCCATTCAAAGACCTACATATCCTGTCCTTCTTTGTCAGATGCTGTGTCATATCAACTTGAAGAAGAGAATATGGTCTGTTCTCAAGATTGAGGTCTGTTCCCAAGACCTTGAATTGGCAACAAGGAGAAAACTGGAGGACTGGTTTCTGTGTCTTCAGAGAATATAGGTTCTTCTCCTTCAGGCTTCTTCACATTCCTTAAGAAAGTATTCTCTCAAGAATTGTCATGTAGCAATACATCCTGAGCAGAAAGTGAGGAAGTATCTTATATCCACAGTAGTTCCTAGACTTCTTCCAATGAAAGACTATAGAAATTGACAGCTATTTGAACAGGACTAGTTACCAAAACTTTCAGCTTTCTTTTAGAATTTCAGGGAATCTGTATTGGAATTATTTGCCTTGTATTGCAATGTTCATCACACACACAAAAAAATGAATTATTCTTTGTATCTGAGGTAAGTCAGTAAATTCTAACTTATAGATAAGACAGTGGTACAGTGCCAGAGTTCAATTAAGGGCTTTTCATTAAGTGTACACAACATTTTCTTCTCTGAAGACTTATAAATAGATACCTGATTATGATTATCAAGGAGTGGAGGCAATAATGCTGTTTGTTTGCCATCTGACTTACATTACAAAGCCAATTAGATCTTTTTGAAGATACTATTCCTTTGGGCTTCATTTCTCCAAATTGTGAGATTTCAATATAATTTATTATTTTATCTTATTTATATGACAGAAATTCTATTTTTCCATTCCTACTCCTGAAGCAATCAGCCATTAAAACCCCTATGAGTAGCAGAGAAATATTGACATAGGGCACCATGTTAGGAAGTATTTGATTCTGTTGTACATAGGGTCACTATGAGTTAGACCCAACTCAACGGCACCTAATAACAACAACAAAATGAAATATGCCATTTAAAGTAAAACTAATTTATGAGACAGAGAATGAGGTATATTATTAGTGTCTTAAATAAAGAAAAACAATTATTCAATTTCTCTCAGTTAAAGATATCAAAACAGTGTGGGACATAGTGGCACATGCCTATCATCCTAGGACTCCAGAGCCAGAGATAAGAGGATCTCTAGTTAAATGCCAGCTTGGGTTACACAGGGAATTCAAAGCCAGCCCAGACTACATAGTGAGATCCTGTCAAACAAAACCAAGGGCTGGGGATGTAGCTCCATTGTAGAGTACTTGCCTAGCATGTATAAGGCCTTCAGTTTGAGCTCCAGTACACACACACACACACACACACACACACACACACACACACACTCCAACCCTTCCAAACAAATAAAACATACCATAATCAATGAAACATTCTTATTATCTGCTTCATGTGTGAATATTTACTAGAACTCCATACTATAGAGATCCAACCAATCACATTCACATTTATCTATTATAGGTTCCACGTAAGGCTATGTGGAAACAGAGAAAACAGTGCTGTAAATATAGTATATTTGATGCAATTTCAAGTTTAAAAGCAAGCTTTTAGCAACTGAGTACCTAAAAATTGACAACTAGTCATTGTTTATATCACTTTTCATTTTTTTATGATAGGTCCTATCTCTTCAGAAGTAAGAAACTATGGAATTCCTTATGGAACAACAAACACACAGAGCAGCCTAGTACTAGAGAAAGATCTAAGGAGTAGACAAGTGGAAACCCTTCATCTAGAATTGTTCATGTTTAAGCTGAATCTCAGGTCACTGCCTATGCCACTTCTACTCATCCCACACATCTTCTCTGTGAGGAGTTTACCCTTATTTTCCAATCTCTAAAGTTACTAGTCATTCTGACAGTTGTTTCTAAGGTTTTGTTTTGTTTTGCTTCCATGGGAAACATTTTCTATTGCTTTTATGCTTCTTTTTGTTGTTATTTGTTTAGTTTTGTTGTTTTTGGTTTTGATTTGTGTATTTTCTGTTTTTCTGCTTTGTTTTAATTTTCTCTCCTATAAACATATCCTGGGTCTGGGGTTTAGCTCAATTGGTAGAGTGCTGCTATAAGTGCTCTGAGGCTTAGATCTAGGTTAGATGCCCTGCACCACAAAAATGGGTGAAGGACCTGGTGGCACACTCTTAAAAATCTCAGCCATTGAATATCATATGAATAGCAGAGAAGCACAAAGTTAGGGAGTGTTTTATGCTATTGTGCTTAGAGTTACTGTGAGTCAGACCTGACTCGATGGTGCTTAACAACAACAACATAAACATATCCTAGGCATCACTTTATAAACCATGGGCTCAGTGCATGATCAGTGATCCAGACATTTTTAAGAGCAGCATAGTAAGTCAAATATGCTTATATTTTCCCCTAATCCAGCATAAAATGTAGAAAAATGACTCCCTTACTTTATTAAGCCATGTCTTTATTGATCTGTTGTAGAATTCAGTTTTTACAACTTGTTATATATTTGGGGTTCTCTCCTGTCATGAAAGAACCACTCATGAAGATGGTGTAAAGTGTGCCCAACGACTAGCAATAATGATTGATGCAGACCTGCATGTTAGACCCATTTCTCACTTGAAATGGTTCAAATGAAAGTACCTTTTAAGGATTTATGGTGTGAAAATAGACTCTATTTTCTATCAACAGCCACTAAAGTCACTAAGGGTGCTACTGAATTGTTTTCTGTTCTAAATACTTATTTGTCATGTTGTATCTGGCCTTCCTAATAAACAGAAATCTACCTCCTTATAATGAACACCATTGTGGTCTCATCTCTGAAACTTCTTAGCATCCAATTCCTCTTTCCTGTCACTCCTTCAAATCTTTCCATTTAGTATATTCTTTCAAGTCTTTTCTTAGCAGAATATTTTCAAAGTCTCTATTATTCTTTTCTGGATGAAATCTAAAATATCACTGTCTCTTTTAAATGAGACTTGGGAGACAGAGTTGTGAGCAGGAAGGTGTTCTGTACAGCATCACTCACATAAGTGAATAATTATAAAATATTGAATAATCTTCATGAGAGACTACTATGTCATCTTTAAACTACATTACAGAAGAAAATTCCTGACCATAGAAAATGTTCAAATGATGCTATATTAAAATCAGAATGCTCAACAGCATATAAAGCATAACTTTAGTCATCATAATATACATATGTAGAAAAAAGACTGAATGAAGTTTATTAAAATAGGTATTGTGGTTGTGTTATGGTGGGCTTTCAGTTTCTTCTTCTTTACATTTTTCTAAAAAATATACATTTCTTTTCTTAAGCATAGAACTGATATTCCAGATGAGATCTGATGCATGAGATGAGACCTGAGTGTGCTAGATCAGAGCCCCTTTCATCTGTGGATTGCTTCATTTAAAGAACCCAAAACTTAAAAAAAGCATTTCATATTTTGAATTACTCATAGAAGATATAACTGACCAATACTTTCTTATTTCATTCATTTGAAGCTTCTTTTTCTTATAATATTCCATTCCTTGAGTTCATTCAGTTGGGAGAGAGACAATATTTGTTTTACTGGATACTTGAGCGGTTGTGATGCCATGTATTCTCCGCTCTAATCTGCACCCTTTCAAGAGTATTAGAGGGCTGAAAAATCAAATGTAGATTAGATTGCTTGTAGATTGGATTCCCATGACAGCTCTTGAGAGAGCTCTCTCAGCCATCATCCAATCCACATGCTACTTGAATCTACATCTTCATTTGTAGCCCACTAAAACTCTTGAAAGCCCAAGGATTATAATTGAGTATATACTGCATAAATTGGAGTATAGGGAAATACATAAGGGGGAGCCCTTTAAGAATATGTAGATTATAATCGTTGTAATAAAGACATGTTTCTTAAGATATTGAATATAGTTTTATCATGTCATCCTATAATTCTACTACTAGATATCTAAGATAAGTGAAAACATAAATATATATTTGTACAAGATTGTCCACTATAGCATTGTTCATAGTAGCCAAAAAATTGGAATGAATCTAAATGTTCAAGTGTAAATTAATCAATAAAATGTGGGATATTCATTCAATGGCCTATTACTTGACAATAGACTGTAATAATCTACTGATACCTGCAGCAAAGTAGATGATACTCGAAAACATTATGCTAAGGGACAGTGGCCAGATGGAAAAGACTAAAGATTATATCCTTCCATTTATATTAAATGTCCAGAAGGGTAAAGCTATATAGACAGAAAGGAGATTAGTGGTTGCTAGGGAACTGGGATGGAGATTAATTGCAAAAGGGCAGGAGAGATCTCTAAACTGACAGAAATATTCTGAAAGTAGGTTTTGTCATGGTCACATACCTAAAAAATTACTGGAAACCCTCAATGAATCATGCATCTAACATGCGTAAATTTTATTTCTTTATGTAATCAATTAATGTTTTTTGAGACAAGGTCTCACTATGCAGCCCAAATTGTCATTGAACTCACAACCCTCCTGTTTCAGCCTCTCAAACATTGTGACTACAGGTGTACCACCATGCCTGGCTCTAAGATGGCAGGTATAGCTGTCAGTTGTTTTAGAAGAATATATGGATTAACTTGACATTGAGCAGGAAGTATGAGATATATACCTCTGTGTTAGAAAATGTATTGTCATTTTGGTGATTAGGAGCTCCTTATCACAGGGCCTATTCCTAGGTATTATGTTCAAGAAAGAATCGATAATTGGGCTGGGTACAGTGACACATACCTGTAATCCCAGCAACCTGTGAGGTGTAGGCCTAGGATTCTATGTTTGAAACCAGAGGTGTACAGCATAACTCAGTGAGACTCTGTCTCAATATAAAAATTTTTTTTTAACAAAAGAGGCCTTTGGGTGCAGCTCAGTGGTAGAGGACTTGCAAAGTATGCACAAGGCCCTGGGTTCAGCACCCCAGTACTTCAGAAACAAACAACAAAAAGGAATACCCAATATCATTTTTAAAATCATACATGTGTATTGCTAGGGGAACAAATTTCTATTTAATTTGTAAAAATAATTCTTTGAAAACTATTCTCTGAAATCTCTGAATGTGGATTCTTTCCCTTTAAGTTGTTTCATTTTTCACTTTTGTCCAAGCAACCCATAGAAACCTACAAATAACAGTGAGCAGTATCGATTGACAATCTTCTATTTCTGTTGCTTTTATCTTTTATATAGCACCCATTCATCTCCCTTTTGGGGCCCATTTTGGCATTTTTTTATATTTTGTCAGTTCTTTCACTCTGTATTATTTATTGTTAGCTCAGCTCTTCCTGGTGTGTTAAGTCAGCTTTCTGTTGTTGTAACAAATGCCTGACATAAATCAACTTATAAAGAGGAAATGTTTATTTTGACCCACAGTTTTGGAAGATTCAGTGTGTCACTGATTTGACCTGTTGCTTTGGGACTGTAGCTTCACATCATGGTGGGAGCGGGTGGCAGAGTAAAGTCATTCACCTCATGGCTAGGAAGAAAAGAGAGAAAGAACAATGGGCCAGAATCCCACTAGGGCCCTCAAGGGCTTGCCTTCAAAAGCACAGTAAGCATCCTACTAGGCCTCTCTTCTTCTTTTTTCCCCCCAATACTTTGAGGTTGAACCCAGAGCCTTGCACATACTTTGCAAGAGCTCCACCACTGGGCTGCATCCATAGCCTACTTTTATATTTTCTTTTGAGATAAGGTCTCACTGTGCAGGCTGCTTCTGGCCTAGAACCTGAAATCCAAATGTCTCCACCTCCATAGTCACTGGGATTACAGGCTGTACCACTACAACAGGCAGGTGTCACCTCTTAAAGGTTCCACGATCTCGCAATAGCTCCACTCCAGGGAACAAACCTTCAACACATGACCTTTGGGGGACATTTATGATCCAAATTCTAGTACCTGGTAGTGGCATTGTCTTGGGGGTAGATTGGTAGGGGTCAGGGTAACTCTTGGAAGATTTGTTAGCGAAGAAGGTATCTACCAGTTTTCTTTTTTGATTGGTGACTACTCAGGAGTTTGAGTTTTTATTTCAATCTGTTTGGGTTCTGTGCATTTTTAGTTTTCAAGGATTTTTAAAATTATTATTATTCATTGGTTCCGGCATTCATTAAGCCAGCCAACATTTAATGAAAACCTACCATCCTGCAAGTACAAGAAGTATGGAAATGACAGACATCTCTGCATGAAGAATTTCACTCACAAATCAAATTGATGATGAAAATGTCATATAAGTGCTATTATAGTTGAAGGGCTGGAGTTTAGCTCAGTTGGTACAGTGCTGCTCTGCTCTCTCTGAGGCCTTGGGTTCAATTTCCTGTACTGCAAAAATTGGAGAAGGACCTGGCATCCCACTCCTAAAACAATCAGCTATCGAAAACCCTATGAATAGCACAGAAACACTGACCATAGTGCTGAGCATGGCACAGTGCTAAGAGTATTTCCGTTCTGTTATACACATGGTCACTATGAGTTGGAATCTGACTAGACGGGACCCAACAACAACCACAAAATTATAGTTGAAAGTAAGAAAAGAGGGCACTTAACAAGATGGGAAAAGGAATAATTTTCACTTCGTGAGTGGACTTTCGGTTAAGTTTTGATGAAAAAAACCACTTGGAGAAGGAATAGGATATGACAAACAAAAGGAAAACTTGTGTGAAGTTGTGGATATACAAAAGAAGATAGAAGAGTTAAGAAGCTTGGAATAGTTCAGTTTACTAGGGAATGAGAAGCAAAGGGACAAAATGACATGGGTTAAAGTTTGTGGGGATTGTGTAAACTTTGTTTCCTTCTTTTCTGCAAAGTAGAGATCGTGTGTGCAGCTTATTCCACAGAGTATAAGTAGATAACAAGTACTTCATGCTCCTTTAGTGGTGGAGGTAAAAGTTACATGTAACATCTCCTTTGATTAAGGATTAAGGAAACCCTCCTGATTAACTTTTGATGTCTTCATGAAATTCTCAAGCCTGATAAATAGATTCTGGCCCTAATAGATGGATGCTTCTTTGTAATGTTTTGAAATGTTTACTTATTATGAGCCATCTTTGATCATTTCATTATTTGCTGGAATTGCAAGTGGAATGCAGAGATCATGGTGGTTGATAGCTCAGGGTGTTGAAGTCAGAAATATAAAGTTTCTGTTTCTAAATCACAAATGAGAATAAGAACAGTATATAAGTCAGTGTTTTATGAGACTTGAGAAACATTAAAGGGCTTAGCAGGTAACAAACATGTTGAAAAACTTCATATCCTAGCTAAAAGTCATTGTCTTCCCATGGTCTTGTTTTCATTGGTAAATTCAAGTATGTGTTTTCTTTCAGCATTAGTGTAATAAAGTAGCTCTGGTGTATTTTTTACCACTTATATTTTTATTCGGCATCTTTGAAATTTTTCTATTTCTTTTCTCCATTTAATTACTAAATTAAATATACCATGCTGGTAAGGGCCTCACCTAGCAAAACACTCTAAAGTTTTTCACAATTGAAGGTTATACTGTATTGGTGAGGCACAAAACGAATTTACTGAGTAAGTATGGAAATGACAGACACATGACCCTTTAAAAAATAAAATAGAAAGGAAAATAATAGAAAATATAGGAGTACAGAGAAGTAGGTAGTATTTCAGCCAATTTTTGTTCAGATACATTTATAGTAAGCTATTATGTATAATTTATTTCTTGTGAGTTTTGCTAAAAAGTGTTTCAAAGTGATTGCTCTAAAGGACAGAGAAACAAGTGTTACATGTTTTTCCCTTATTTGTATTAGAATCTTAGACCCCTATAAATTTAAATAAAATATAGTATGTTAAAAAGGAAAGAGAATGAGTTTATTATAAATAATTACCATACATGATTTTAAAAGATATGCACATTGTTTTTTTGGATTCAATGGGAAAAGAACTGTTTGCTGGAAACTCAGGAATGTCTTGGTCTTTGGAGTCATGTAAAAAGAACTTTAAAAAATATGCTGATTATACTGATTTTTCTTAGCACTTTCATGAGCATGTGTATATGCACACTTGTCACAGCCAAGTACAGATGGCTTTCAGAGTGTGAAGTCTCAGAAAGCACTTGCACTCTCCCTCTCTCCCTCTCTCTCTCTCTCTCTCTCTCTCTCTCTCTCTCTCTCTCTGTGTGTGTTTATATTATCTTCTCTTCAAATTATTTGGAGCACCTAGGTTAATACTGTCTATCTACGCTTCCCTAGTGAGTTCATATTTTCCTTTACCATAAGATGTTTTCTAATTTAGATTGAGAGTAAAATTGAGTGCAAAGTTATGCTTATAGCTGAAATTGTACTGTCCTTAATGGGTGAGCTGAGGCTAGTTGCTTTATGTAAAGGTCTCTGATTATGCTGGAGTAGAGCTGTGATTAGTGACCCATGTCTCTCCTTGCTTATGAAATTATTTTGGGGCATGGTGAGTCCATAATGACAGAAAACGTAAATGTTTCCCTTTATAAGCAGTAGTTTTCTTCATTTAGTTTTAGGAATGGTAATTCTTAGAAGCTTAGTATTTTCCCAACTATTGCTAGCTTCAATAAAATTCCTTCCTTTAGATGTGTCCAATGAAATCGATCTTGTTTTTAAGCAAGTGAGCTCATGTAGACTTCACATTTAGTTTTTGGTCACTATATTTGGACCACTATATTTGGATTCTGGCTAGCAGAATGCCTTTTCATTTGAGCAGAGGTCGAGTCTCCCTTGTTGCCAAGCAGAGGTATAGCAGGCATTGAATTAATTCTCAGTGGCTTGGGTGAAGACTTAGAGGCAGCCACTCACATATGGAGAAAATCAATTAATTGCCTGGAATTCTTGCAAATTTATTTATTTGACTTCTATTTTCTACTCTGAGAGAGAAAAAAATGATTAATATCATGGTATCACCAATCTGATAATGACAGAGATATTCTCTTTTTAAACAAATTCTAATCCCTGAGACAACAGTTTAGCTGAATGTCCTGAGGCAAGAGAAAATACAAATCAGGTGTTGCAAATTCAAAAGCACATATAAATCAAGTTGAGTAACTTAAAGTAATGAATCAAGAAAAAAATAACACATGGCATTTCTGGTCAAGCTTTTGTTTTCTTATTTTTAAAAGATTCCTTGTTACAGAGAATCGACACTGTACAATTTAAAAAAGTGAAAAGGTAAACTTAAAAATAAGTGACAACTGGACTCTTTGTTATGGGGATAGAAGAGATGGGGTAATCTTTGCAAAACTGTGGAAATGCATATGCATATCTTACCTACCCAGCCATTGTGCTCACTCCAGTAGATGTCATTTGGAGAGTCAGGCCCAGTAGTTTTAGAATTTTTTTTCTTAATGAGAGGCCAAGTCTAGATTTTAAACATTAAATCTCCTGGCTTATAAATGTTGGCTCAATTTGTTTTTCTTTTTGGATCCTATGCAGGCCAAACAAAATTTATCTGAAAGCTTACCATTGATTGTCTATTGATGACCCCTCAGCTGTAGATTTTCCAAAACGTCCAGATGGGCCTTTTTATTGCTACAGAGGTTAATAATTTAGAAGTGCTCTGGAACCTGGCTCAGAGGGTGTAGCATCCTTGAGTTTTGCTTTAATAAAGATATACTAGTTGACAATATGTGGTTAGTTAGAGAATACAAAGATTTCTGTAGTTAGTCACATGCCACATCAATTGGAGAAGGGATGAAATGAAGTTACAACTAGGGAAGAATAAAATATATGATTCAGTTGGGGATTTTTGTTTTTGCTTTGGGAGAAGCTCAATGAGAGTGATGAGCGTAACTAGGTACTAGAAAATTTTCACAGAGGAATGAATGAGATTATGAAGTATTAACTGAATTTTGATAGCAAAAGGAGAGAGGGTTTGCCAGGGAGAGGGGAAGTATAAACATCTCAGAAGTTATATTGTGGTGAGTGATTGGGAAGGATTGTCAGGTAGGAGACAGGAGGACACAGAATTAGGATTAGGCCAAGAAAGATCTTGAATATCAGCCCATATATCTGGGATTTGATGATGTATTTTGAGGGACCCATTCCTTATTTAGACCAGGGAAGAGACAAATTTTGATCAGGTCTGATCCGTGGTTCTTATCTTAAATCCTGAATTGGGTTCTTTTTAAGCAATTGGAAGCCTTCTCTGAGGAGTTGGTTTAAAAAAAAGCACGATGCCTAGATATTGGCTAAGAAGCTGTATGATTTTTGGAGACACCAAGAATTCTTATGAATCAGCTTTGCACTAGTCACAATAAATTATGTGTTCATGATTTCAAGATGATGCTATAAAGCAGTGCTTAGAAGGCTTTCAGAACACCTGGTAATTTAGCTGGTATGCCATGCATATCAGCCTGTTTTGCATGTGGGTTATTTATACAGAATATTATTGTGTCTTTTCTAGAAACAAATAGTAGAAGTCATAAAAATATGTTAGATGGAATTAAGTTGGAATAGGCTGGAAAGGAAATGAAATGACCTTAATTATTTTAACAACCGAGAGGTTAGAATGTATGAAGTTGCCAAATATAAATGTAGAATCAAATTGTAATTTATTAACATAGGTCAATAAAAGCTCAATTTTTATGTTAAAACATTAGCTAAAAAGAATTTCACAATGAGAAAAATTTTCTCAGAATAAAAAAAAAATGAGACTAAGTTAGGTTTTTGAGATTTCTTTTTCATCCTAAAATGTCAATGGTCAAATCTCATTTATAGTTAATGTGCCATGAAAGGCACCTGTTGACCAGTACTTGGGTTTTGGTCAGGAAAAACCAAGAACTGTGCCAAATTGTAATTAAATAAAAAATGTCCTAGGCAGATGGCCATTTTGGCGCAATTGGCATAAACAATGTATGAATTAATGTGAATTGCTTTAACACATTATATCTGTCTTCCAAGAAACTCATTGTAGACTGTGTTTGACTCCTGTTCATCAACTCAGCAGTAATTATGGCTCTAAATTAATCATTTGGTTTAGTACTTGCCAATTCCTCTAGCTGACCTTTTAGACACTTCAGAGACAAGGAAACAATTCATTTAAACAATATCAAATAAATAGTCCAAGATCATAATAAAAGGAAAAAAAATGTTTAATTTCACCTACAAATCCTTTGTGTAGTTAATATCAGTGTGAAAAATAAACTCCAGTAAGCCTCTTGCCTACAGTTGTGCCACCTTGGTGTACAATCTCCTCAGATCTCAGAAGCTTAGCAGGGTCAGGCCTGGTTAATACTTGGATGGGAAACCACCTGGGAATACCAAGTACTATAGGCTAGGGAGAAGGACCCAGCAATCCACTCTCAAAACAATCAACCATTGGAAATCCTATGAATAGCACAGAAGCACTGACAGTGCTGGTCATGGCGCAGTGCCACAGTGTTGGGGAGTGTTTTGTCTGTTGTGCACAGGGTTGCTATGACTAGGACCCAACTTGACCGTTCCTAACAACAGCATTAAGGCTATTGAGATGAATTCATCATTAACCGTGGTTGAAATAAATAAATCAGGGAAATCTATAGTAGCACTTAATATTTGTGGAGAAATACATTAAGGTATGAATGTATGAGAAACTTCTGTTTGTTTTCTTGGTCTTATTTTCATTTTTTAGTTTTATTTTTATTAGCTTATATTTTACAAAGTAATGGGTTTCATTATGACATCTTCATACATTTATATAATGTGCTTTGATTGTATTCATCCCCTATCTCCCTGTCTTGCTCCCCAACCTACTCCTGGAAGTCCCTGCCTTCTCCCAAATACTTTCATGTCCTTTTTTTAAAATCTAGATTCCACATATGAGAGAAAATATGTGACATTTCTCTTTCTGAGTCTGCCTTATTTTGCTTAACATGATGATCTTCAGTTCCATCTATATTCTTGCAAATAACATCATTTTGTTCTTCTTTATGGATAATATTCCATTGTGTATATATACCACATTGCCTTTATTCCATTTATCTATAGATGGACATCAAGGGTGACTCCATACTTGTGAATAGTGCTACAATGAACATGGGTGTGCAGGTATCTCTACTGTATGCTGACTTAGATTCCTGTGGGTATATATTCAGAAGTGATACAAATAGATCATATGGTAGTTCTATTTTCAGGTTTTTGAGGAACCTTTATACTGATTTCTATAGTGGGTGGACTAATTTACATTTCTACCTACAGTGTACAAGGATTCCTTTTCATCTCATCCTTTCCAGCATTTGTTGTTATTGCTTCCTTGATAATAACCATTCTGACTGGATTGAGATACAATCTCAGTATAGTTTTGATTTGCATTACATTTATGGCTAAGGATGTTGAATATTCTTAGACCTACAGATTCAATGTAATCCGCATCAAAATTCTAATGGCCATTTTAGCTTATTCTTTGAATAACAATCTGTTGATATATTTGCACATTTATTTATTGGATTATTTGTTCTTCTGTGTTTAATTTTTTGAATTATTTATATGTTATGAATATTAATTCCTTGTCAGCTGAATAGCTGGCAAAATTTTTCTTCCATTCTGTAGGCTATCCCTTTACCGTTTTCCTCATTTTTCCCCAACATATTCATTATTGGTATATAGAAAATCTGCTGATTTTTGTATGTTGATTTTGCATCCTGCTATTTTACTGAAAGTGGTTGTCACATCTGAGATTTTTCTACTGGAGTCTTTAGGGCCTTTTAAGTGTAGAATCATATCATCTGCAAATAGGGAAGTTACTTTAACTTCTTCATAGAAGAAAATGAGTTTAAATGCATAAGTTTGCATGTTTGCTTTTACATTCTTATTTCCTTTGCCATGCAGAAACTTTTAATTTGATGCAATCCAATTTTTCAACTCTTGCTCTTATTTCTTGGGCTATTGGAGTCCTACTCAGAAATTCCTTGTATATGCCCAGGTTTTGAAGTATTTTCCATGTTTTCCTGTAGTAGTTTCAAAGTTTCAGTTCTTACATTTAGGTCTTTGATCCATTTCAAATTGAATTTTGTACATGATGCAAGATAGGGCTTTAGTTTCATTCTTCTACATGTGGTTATCCAGTTTTCCCATCATCATTTGTTGAAAAGGCTGTCTTTTCTCCAACATATGTTTATGGCACCTTTTTTTGAGAACCAGATGGTTGTATCCGTGTAGTTTTATTTCTGGGTCTTCTATTCTATTCCAATGGTCTATATATGTGTTTTTGTGCCAGGCTTACCATGCTGCTTTTGTTACTATGGCTCTGTAGTATAATTTGAAATCAGATATTGTGTTATCTTTAGCATTGTTCTTTTTGCTCAGCGTTGCTTTGGATATTTGGGATCTTTAGTGCTTCCATGTGAATTTTAGGATCATTTTTTCTATTTCTGTAAATAATGCCATTAGAATTTTGAGAGGGATTGCATTGAATCTGTACATCACTTTCAGTAATATAGCCATTTTTACAATAGTAATTCTGCTGATCCATGAGCATGAGAAGTCTTTCATTTTCTAGTGTCTTCTCGAACTTCTTAAGTGTTTCATAATTTTTATGATTATGATCCTTCACCTCCTTAGTTAGGTTTATTCCTAGGTATTTATTTATTTATTTGTCTATTGTGAATGGGATTTTCTGATTTCTTTCTCAGTCTATTTGTTGCTAGTATGTAGAGAAGCTACTGATTTTTTGTATGCTGATTTTATATACTGCTACTCTGTTGAAAGTGTTTATCAGATCTGAGAGTTTTCTGGTGAAGTCTTTAGGTCTTTTAAATGTAGAATCATGTTGTGTTCAAGTAGGGAAGTGACTTTAAACTCTTTATGGAGAGAAACAAAATTTAAATATGCCAGCTTGCATATTTGTTTTTACACTCTTACACTTCTTCTTGACTTATGTATATATGTGACAGTTGATTTTGGGAGAGGAAAATTAACACCCTCCTTAAGACTTTAGAGATGTTGATTTTACATTTCAGCAAGCTATAATCCAAAGCAAAACCACTGACTTTCCATAAATCTATAAATTAACAGGATTAGATAAAAAATATTTGGGTCCTATTTATCAAATAACTGTAATTTGGTTTGTTTTATTTCTCAGTAATTAGAATTGAAAGTGCAAGAGTAAGCTAACCAATGTTAAACATCTCCATGAGAACACAATTCTGTCCATGAGAAAAGCATCAACTAATGTGGCTAGCACAGAAGAGTCCTCAATGATTATTTAACTAGCTAATGGTTTTAGGTCTGCAGGCCATAACACCCTGACCTCCAATCCTGCTGATTTCAGAAGCTAAGCAGGGCCAGCCTGGTTAGTCCTTGGACAGGAAACCACCTGGGAATACAAGGTGCTGCAGGCTAGGGAGAAGGACCTGGCAGCCCACTATTGAAACAATCCTCCATTGAAAACCCCCCGAATATCAGAGAAGCACTGACAAATAGTGCCAGGTGTGGCACAGTGTCAGGGAGTGTTTTGTCTGTTGTACATTGGGTCGCTATGAATTGGGCCTGACTTGATGGCACTTAATAACAACAAAAAATAATGGTTCTAGACCATCCCAAGCACCTAAGAGGATGTAAATATTTCACATGAGATGCTAAAGTTTGGACAATAGAAAACGATTTGGGAGGACTTGTTAGGTGTTGTCAAGTTGGTGTCTGACTCATAGCAACCCAACATACAGCAGGTGAAACACTATTGTCAGTGCTTCCCTACTATTCATAGAGTTTTCAATGAAGGTAAATAAGAGGAGTTTCCTGAGGTTTGTGTGTGTGTGTGTGTGTGTGTGTGTGTGTGTGTGTGTGTGTTTATTTATTTTGCAGTTTCTGGGGTTAAACCTAGGATCACTTATATATTAGGTAAGTAGTCTACCACTGAGCCATACCCTTGGCCCCCTTTTCATATTTATTTATTTATTTATTTATTTATTTATTTATTTATTCATTCATTCATTCATTCATTCATTTATTATTTATTGTAGTACTTGGAGGTTGAACCCAGGGCTTCATGCATGCTTTGCAGGCACTCTACCACTGAGCTACATCCCCTGCCTAATTAAATACTTTATCTTGAGACAGTGTCTCAATAAGTTACTCAAACTTTCTCTAGTCTTGAACCCATGATCCTCCTGCTTCCTACACTTCAGTCTCTGGTATTATAGGTGTGAGCCACCAGGCCTGACTATTTTTTATTTTGAGATAGGGTCTTACTAAATGGCACAGGCTGCCTCTGGCCTCAAACTTGTGATCCTGTCTCAGCTTCCCAAGTCATTGGGATTACTGGTGTCTGCCATGGCGTGCAACTCTTATTTACTTTTTATTAGTAACATTTTTAGTTAGCATAAAAATTAATGGGTTTCATCATGATACTTCCATACATGCATATCATTTGACTATCTGATCAGCCATAATCTAAAGATATTTGTCCTATTCCTGGCCTTTTTTATTTTTCTGTAGTTTATTTCTTAATGATCCATTTGCCCTTCTTTCCTTTTAAGCTCTTTTTACCTTCATCACGTCCTTTGGCATGATAGGCAAAAAATGTAAATATGTGTGGTTTACCTGATTTTCCTTCAGTCCTACTCATTTTTAGGAATGGCTTGAATATATGAAATACAATGCCCATTGCTTAATCCTAACATAGCAATAAATTGAATTGGCTATATATATAATCCCCAGTTTAGCTGGGCATTTTATGATAATTCCATATGATGGACTTTCCTTCTGGAAAGATTCTTAATAAAAAATGATTATAAGCCTATACTCTTGCAAATATACAACAATCAAATTAGCTAAGAGTGAATGGGTAAGAAGGGGGAAAAGATGAGATATCACTGATGTTTCCAGGGGTAAGCATTGAGATTTTTATTTATCAATTAAATAATTTTAATTGAGTTATAATTAATAATCCTATTGGCTACTAATAATAAACTTTAAAAAGTTGAAAATTTCACAGTAGAAATAGAAGCCTTGCTGGATTTTTTTTTCTATGAAGTTTTGAAAAATCAACCAGTAGTCTTTTACTATTTTAGATATGTTACTCAATTTTAGAACCTCTTCTTGTTTTAGGATAATCATGGGTATCTTTTATTTTTTAATTATTTTGAAATCTCAGGCATATGTACTGAGTCCTAGAAGTTCCCACAGTGCTAAGAATCTCCAAAATGAGTGGGCATGTACTTGTGTAGAACTTGGTGAGCCCATGAAGTGGAAGGTGCTTTAACAACTCCATTAAGCAGTCCCAAGAAAAGATATATTGTTAATTATATTGTTAATATCTCAATATTTGATATGTGGGTGAATCTTAGTATTAATGATTTATCAAATCATTACTTTGACAAATGCCCCAGTGTAGAAATTATAAAGAGAAATAAGACGTTGACTTTCCTGTCATAACCTGTCTCTGACTTTCACATACTGTATTTGCCTGCCATCTTCATAAGGCATATAGATAAGCAAGCAACTTTTTGCTATAATACAGAATATAAATTAGGAGAGTTAAGATGAGAATGACACATGCAGGATAGCCTGTCTCTGATTGGAACAGAACCATGGAGATGAGAAGGTAGCAAGAAGTAGTCATTTTTTGTTCAGTTAATTTGAAATAGTGATACCTTGGGAGCATTATTTCCAAGTTTAAAAAGAATAGAAACAAGAATCAACTAACTAAATAAAGTTAAGAATAAGAAAGATATTTCCATTCTTAATGAATGAAGGAAGAAATGTCTTCGATGGCTTATAGGGACAGACAAGAGCATGCCTCTTCAAAGAAAATTGTAACTCCTCAAAAGAATGGCAACTATCTTTATATACTCTGGAACTGAAAGTGTAGACTGTGGATTACCCCTAAGCACTGTAATCTTTTTTAAAAGAATTGCTCTGGATTTTTTTCAGCAGTTTTACTTTTATAATAATTTTAACATACTTTAGAAGAGAAGCAATAAGAATTTAAGCTATTTATAAAGTCATATAAAATAAGACATAAGGGAGAGGAAATAGAAGATGATCATGAAATAGGGAACACTATTTAAAAGGTAATATTAACTCGAAGCTTCCTGCAAGCCAAGATTTAAAAACATAATAAGTTAATTCTTACCTTTCTTGTTTCTATTAAAGTAACAAGTATGTTAGCTATGAGAAATAAACATTTTATGCTATTGAATTCTAAATTAAAGTCAATCTAAGCATTCTTATTTTATTAAGAATTATGAAATGATATTTACATAATAGAGCATTTGACTTATCTGATAAAGCTTGTGCATCTTTTGTAGCATTTAATCATTTTTCTATTCTAAAGTATGAATTTCCCTTTGCTTCTAGTCTCTTCCTAACTGGATGACTGTATTAGTCAGTTGGTGTGTCACTGTGACAGACTAACTGAAACAAACTTCTAAGGGAAGAGATTTGTTGGGAGCTCACAGGTGGAAGATTTACTGTCCATAGAGGTAGGGCAGCATATGGTGTGGTGGGAGGGCAAGTATGGCAGAGCCCATGTCAGATGACCTCAAGGCATGGCAGATCAGAGCAGAGAATAGTGTCCAGGTAAAACCATCAAGGGTCTCCCCCAGGGAGAGCTGTCCAGGTAAAATTACCAAAGGCCTCCCACATGGAGCCACTTCCACAAAGCTAGAATCCTACCTCCAGAAGTTCCACAGCCTCTGCAAACAGTGCTACCAGCTGGGGACCCAGTATTCAAATACATGACCTTCGGGAGACTTTTAGATCCAAGGCATAACAGTGATGCTGGGTCAGATTAAGTTCTCTTAGCCTTAATCTCCATGTTTATCATTAGAGTATTCTAGTGTCTTCCTGAAGTAATTGTTATAAAGAATAAAAGAGGTAATGTGCCAAAAGCAAAATGCCACAAACAACCATTGTCCAATAAAGCTGGGCTGCCTCAGTTATTGTTGTCATTGTCCTCAATGTCATTACAGCCATTTCTGTCACACTGCTTCCTGGGAACTGCAACATATCTCCTAACTTTAAATTGTGGAGGGAAAAGTATAGTCTTATCTCAATGCAGTCAGTGCCTCCACACTCCATTTATAGAATCATTATATATATTCATGGATATCTAGTATATAAATTATTAGACCAGCAGTAGACCCTGATAACACATACACTAGGTTTTATGGTGTCACAAATCTGAAGCTTCTACAAGGCAACTGATAGTTCTTTCAATATTTGTTATTTTAAACACTGAATTAAAAAAAAAAAGTCTATTTTCTTCTTTCTTCTCTGACTTGCTGATATTTGTAGGTGGAAGGATAATGTTAGATGGCTGGAACAGAAAATAATCAGAAAATAAATATAAAGGATTAACCAGCACTAACTACCAAGTTATTTTTTTCATCTCTTTTGTTGCAGCTGTGAATTATGTTTTTTCTTAAAAATGGAAAAAATGCTTGCAGAAAAATATAATCTTCAGACTACATTTTTAGGTCTTGCTGGAGATTTAGGACTGAGATATGATTTTCTTTAAAAAAAAAAGTCATTGAGTCCTTTAACTTTGGGAAGTGAGGTTTTAGGATACTCTCAAATGAATGGTTCACATTTTCCAGGTAGCTTTTAAACTTGCCCAGTAAAGGTAAGCTACATTTATTATTGTCATTGCCTTCAACCTCATTGTTGCCATTTCTGCAACACCATTTCCAGAAGACTGCATTGTATCTCCCAACTTCAATGGTAGAAGGAAAAAGTTCTCTGGCATTGCTCATACCAAATCAGCAACAGATGTTTGCATTGATTTTTACTTTTTGTCAGAATAAAAGACATGAATATAGAATAAATTTTTTCATCTTTCTAAGTATATGTTTCCCTTTACAATTTTTTTCATGTTAATCTTTTTTTGGCTGAATTTGCACATAGTTTCATTTATTACAAACAGTCATATTAGGCAAATGCGTACCATAGGTGGCCAAAGTGTAGATGGATGTTGATAAAGAAACAAATATGATAAAATAATGAGACAATCAGAAAAATTCCACATAATATTACTACATAGGTAAATTCCGCAGTCAAAAATGACTTCTGATAATTTTTAAAAATTTAATTTACCTTTGTGTAGCATCCCAGGGCCTACACCCATAGCCCTGTGGCATCCAATCCTATCAGATCTCAGAAGCTAAGCAGGGTTGGGCCTGGTTAGTACTTGAGTGGGAGACCGCCAGGGAACACCAGGTGCCGTACACTTGGGAGATGGACCTGGCAACCCACTCCCAAAAACCAATCTGCCATTCAAAACCCTATGAACAGCAGAAAAGCACTGACAATAGTGTTTCACCTGTTGTATACAGGGTCGCTATGAGTTGGATACCAACTTGAAGGCACCTAACAACAACAACAACAACAACAACAACAACAACAACAACAACAGCATCCCAGAGTGATACAGTAGAGCAAAGTATTAAACAATTAATTATGCTCAGGGTTTTCCAGAAGACAGAGCTCTGCTCTTCAAAAATTCATGATTGGAGATTGTCCATTCTACCACCACATTAATTATCCTGTGTCTCCTATTCATGGGTTTAAAAATGTCATGGATCATTGAGAGAACTGGTGGGCTGTCCACATAAAGTTATCACATAGGAAATGATCAACTCTTGAGTGGTGAACCTCTTCTTCTGCAGGTAAGAAGGCAGATGATGATAAAGGAATAATCTCTCCAGGAGACAGGGGCATGCTCCTGCTGGAGTCTGTACTGGAGATTCTCTGAATGATGTGACTCCTTTGTGGTTTTGGGACTCACAAATGCTTCTTATCTTGGCAGTCTCTTGCCATATGCAATCACTTAGATATTTTTGGAGACAATGGGCATTCTCTCAGACAACTTCTGAATGATCTTTGAATTATATTGGCCCAATGTGTTAACCCCCACCATCTTTTGTACTCCTCTCTGCTCTTCTTTTAAGCGTAGACAAATCATATCTTTCTTAAACCTATTTTTCCCAGAGGTATTTCTTCCCTTTAAAACCTTTTCAAGACTAATACAGGACAATATATCTCAATGTAATTTCTACAAATACTTTTTCATTTATTTCTAGTTCTCTGTCTGATACCCATCATCTCATAGCCAAACATCACATATGAGTTTTTGTAAAAATGATTACATTATATATAATATCATTCAATATGTTAACGGAAAAAAACATACTAAAACCACATTTATAATTCCTTTTGAATAAAAAAATTTGTCTTAAAAGGGTTAACTTTTCTCCTTTTCTTCTTAGGAATTCTCTTCTCTCATTGAACATGCCATTTAAGATATAAACCTCCCAATCCTTGAGCGAGGATTTAAGAATTAATCTGCATTTCAGCTAGACATAACAATGTTTTGAAGACCTACTGGTAGAACACAGAGTTGTCAAATTTTATGTACAGTATTGTCTTAGAATAATTCCAAGACTTGTCTTAGATTTTGGATCTGTTGATTATACATGTTGAGAATATTTTGGTCATGTTAGTTCTTAGAGAACAGGAAAAAGATCTAGATCTGTATTTCACTTAAGAATAATTAACAATGAACTGTATTATGACAAGGGCTTTATAAGACATCAAACAAATTAGATGGCTATTACAGTGGAACCAGTCAGAACATACTAACTAAACAAACTAAGGGCTGCTTGAGAATGTATTTCTGTCTGACCCTAGTTATCTTCAATCTAAATTACATTTTGAGCTCTCTGAAATCACACACATACACACACACAAATACTGTTTCTGAAACTACAGTAATCCATGTTGTTATCTTAAATCTCTATTTTCTAATACCACTAGTTTTTTTCCCCCTATTAAGTGATCAGTTAATTCATTCTAGTAAGAAAGTCCAGGGATTTCAGAAATACTGAGATTTAAACACAGAACTGTAATTTTCTTATTATTAATATTCATGCTTGAGATTAAGAAAACTAATCAATGAATTGCTGGTTAATTTTTCAATACTCTCTTCTCATCACAGGTTTCACATTTAAGCATACAAAATCAATGATTTCATCTAACAGTATGATTTTACTCCTTTAAACATTTCCTCTCAATATTATTTTACTTAATAAAAACAAATTACTTTCATTTTAATGAAAGATGTATTTAATGTCAAATAATTTTAGTCTCAATGGATACATCCTAAGATCTATTGATTTTCTCTTTCTGAATCCCCATGCTAATTAATTACACTTGCATATCGCTAAGAAATTTTAATTTGATATTTAGAAATTGTGACATTTGATAAATGTTAGAAGAAAATCATTCATAGTCGTTCTCAATAATGCTCCTATGTCTGAGCGGCTTTTTTCTTAACTTGATGTTTAAAACCAGTAATATTTATATTTGCAAAATGACAAGCTTGATCCTATTGAATTTGACTGACTGGTAAATAGATCACTAATTGGCCTGGACTGTGGAAGGTCTCCAGCTGAGTACTTGGATTAATAAAAGCCTTTTTAGGTATTAAAGTAACTCTCTGGTGCCCTTAAGTGCAATTGTTTTTAAAAACCTCCTTTGATTTTGATGTTGAAGTAATTCTCCCGCACTTTTAGATACTGCTGACAAAAACAAAATAAAACAAAACAAATACAAAAACAAAAAGTATCCACACTTTAATTATAGATTGTCAAATATACACAACAATAAGTAAATAATCAATGACATTTCATGTCCCATCACTTAGCATTAGCAACCATTAACCCATAATGACCAATCCTGCCCTGTCCGTAGCCCCAACCTTCCTGTGACTTCTCATACTTCCTTGGAACAAGTCCCAAATATATGATTTCATTAATGACTTTTTGTTAAGTGTCTCTAAAACATGAGTTCTTTGGTATCCCCACCATAGTCACAATACTACCATCAAACCTAAAAGTAATAAATTCTTAAAATCATCAAATTTCCAATTAGGGTTCAAATTTCCAATTATCTCAGAATTCATGACATTGTTTAACATGGTTTCTTAACCTGCCACTATAGTTTCTATAAATTGGAATTTGGCTCAATATTACTGGTGTCTTCTTTCTTTCTTTCTTTCTTTCTTTCTTTCTTTCTTCTTTCTTTTTTTGTGAAACTATTTCATAGCTATATTCATTCTTCCTTTCAGGAGGCAGGTAATACCTTACGTTTCAGAAGAATGTTCATTGGCACAGATGAAATATCTGATAGTTATTTGTTGTTGTTAGGTCTCGCCCAGTCAGGTCCAACTCACAACAACCCTCACAGGGTTTTCTTTTTTCTTTTCTTTTCTTTTTTTTATTGGAGATTTTTAATGTACACCTTAATGTGATTCATTCTGATATGCTGTTCATTGTGACACTTCCATGTATGCATTTTGTACATTACACAGATAAGTTCCCCCTTACCCTCTAATGCACTTCCTCCCCCACATCCCCCCAAAGACTTCTCTTCCATTTGCTCGTCTTTTTATGGTAATATTTTTCTATATATCCTTGGGTTCCAATTATGTTTAAGATCAAAACTTTTTCTGTAGTGAACTTTCTTTTTCCATTGTCAGTACTATTACATGAATTTTCTAGCCCATCTATATTAATACCATTCTTTGGTATTATTGGTCTTATTATAATTATTTCCAGGACTATTAAAGTTGGGCTGTTCACCCTGAGGTCACCTCCTCCCCCATTCCTCATTCTTCCTTGTTCCCCCTGTCCCTCCTCTCCTCTGCCAGGATTTCCTCCTTTTGCTAGATCTCTCACTCCTTCTTTTGCATTCCCCAAATTGTCCCTTCTCTGCTAGGTCAACTTTAGCTTTTTTTTTTTTAATGTTCCGACTTCTGCATAGGATTTTTTCTTTCTTATAATTTTGATTCAGCTCCCACATATAAGTGAAAACATGGTAGTTCTCTTTCTGAGCTTGTGTTTGTTCACTTAAAATAATTTTCTCCAATTCCATCCACTTTGCTGCAAATAGCATTATTTAATTTTTTTGATTGCTGAGTAATATTCCATTATGCATATATACCATAGTTTTTTTTATCCATTCTTCTGTTGATGGGAACTTTGGTTGGTTCCATATCCTTGCTATTGTGAAAAGTGCTGTATTGAACATGGAGATGCTGGTGTCTCTGTGGTATGATAACACATCTCCCTTTGGGTAAATTCCCAATAGTGTTATAGCTGGGTCATGTGGTAGATCTATTTTCAGTTTTTTAAGATACCTCCATATTGATTTCCAAAGTGGTTGGACTAATTTAGAGCTCCTCCAGCAGTGTAAGAGTGTTCCCTTTTTTCCGCAACCTTGCCAGCATATGTTGTTGTTTTATTGATCTTGGCCATTCTTACTGGAGTAAGTTGGAATCTCAGAGTTGCTTTAATTTGCATTTCCCTAATAGCTAGGGATAGTGAGCATTTTTTCATGTGTTTATAGGCCTCTTCCCTCATAGGGTTTTTTCAGGATTACTTTGGGAATGGATTGCCACATCCTTCTCCTGTTTTTGTTGTGCTGGGGATCGAACCTGGGGTCCTCAGAGAGTGCAGAGCAGCACTCTACCAACTGAGCTAAACCCTAGCTCATATCTGGTTGTTGTTGTTGTTGTTGTTGTTGTTAGGTGCTGTTGAGTCAGTATCCAACTCATAGCGACCCTCATAGGGTTTTCAATGGCTGACTGTTTTGGGATTGCCTTGGGAGTGGATTGCCAGGCCTTTCTACCATTTTTGTGGTACTGGGAATTGAACTCAGGACATCAGAGACTGCAGCGCAGCGCTATACCAACTGAGCGAAATCCCAGCCCTATCTGTTAGTTAGGAGATAGCATTTCAAGCTATATTAAAACATTTGGGGGGAAGGAGCAACAAGAGTACAGGTAATGAGATAAAAAGGAGCAAAGAATACCATATAACTGTATGAAAATGCCATAATGGAACTCATTATATTGTATACTAATTTTAAAAAAAATTGTGATAGCATTTTATAAGTCTAAAATTTTATGTGTTTCATAGTTGTATTGTGTATAAAGCAATATTTTGAGTTCAATTTTTTCTGGAAATAAATTTTAGAAAATAAGTTTATATGCTAGAAAATACACAATAGCTTAATAATGATGTGAATGTATCACTGGATCAGATCCACTGACTTATTAGTCTCTATTTTTCTAATTAGAGTGTGAAATCTTAATTTTGGGGAGTCTGATTAACTGATAATAGCTGTGTCATGGTGTTCATACAAAAACCTGTTTTGATGAGGATTGCAATATAAACAGCACCAGTTAATAGGCAAGATGAAAATAAAAGAAAAACAAATACCCATTATTTTTCCTTCAAAAATCTTCTGAGCACCTGATAAAATATGACAGTGATTTTTCAGATTCATCAATATCAATTAGGTTACTGAATATTGCCTTAACCTTTGTACTACTAACGGCTAAAAAAAAAAGTGTATGCTTAGGAAAAGCTGAATCTAGATATCTGCAACTAAGAAGACAGGAAATTAAATCAAATTATTTAGTTTATTGAGAAAAATTACAACAAACTCAGCAAGTCTTTCAACTGACTTGACTTGTATAATGTAGATAAACTCAATTATTAAGCCCAAACCCTCATTGTAATTTCTTTTTCTTTTTTCTTTTTCTTCATGTAATTTTTAAAAATTCTGGTGGGGTTGGAGGTTTGGGAATGAATGTCCATCACTTAAGAATATGGTAAAATTTATAAAATATGGCAGTATGGTGAATTATATTCAAATACTGGAAAGAATGAGGCATACCTGTATTTGCCACTATGGAAATTTCCAAAATTTAGCATAGTTTGTTAATTAAAAATATGAGCTATGGAGCTAGAGCACTAAACTTCAATCTTGGTAATATAACTACAATCTTGAGTAAATTATCTAATCTCTTCACTTATTACTTTCCCTAATCTGCAAAATATGTATTATGCTAATATATACCTCAGATATTTGTTGTGAGGAACAGATCTGGTGCCTGATAAATGTTTATCAGCTAGCCCTCTTCGTCCTCCTCCTCCTCCTCTTCCTCCTCCTCCTCCTCCTCTTTGTCCCCCTAAAATGAAAATTTTTATATAGTTGTTTCTGAGGCAGTATCCTATTTATGTTAATAAAAGCACTTGGGCCTGTGCAGTGGCGCACTCCTGTAATCCCAGCAGCTCTGGAGGCAGAGGCGGGCAGATTGCAAGTTTGAGACCACAGGCAGTCTGTGTAATTTAGTAAGACCCTGTCTCAAAAACTAAAAAAAAGGGCTGGGGTGCAGCTCAGTGGTCCAGCACTTGCAAAGCATGCAAGCACGAGGCCCTGGGTTCAGCCCCTAGTACCGCCAAAAAAAAAAAAAAAAGCACTTGGATGTTTATTTATATATATATAAATTTTTATACTTATATTCATGAACTTATATGGAAAGATACATTAAAGCAGTTAAGAACTAGTTCCCACTGAAGAGCAGCTGTCTTAAAGAGGAAAAAAAGTGTTAGACAAGCAATTTACGTATTACATTTTCTCTTGCCTTAAATTTGAATTTTTTATGTCTATGTAATTTTTAGAAACAAAATTTAGAATAAATTTAAAACTAAATAACTTAATACATTTAACAAATTAACTGCACATTATTCTTGACCATGAGACCAGTCTGAGACAGACAACGTAGGTACCTAGGTGAAATTACTTAAAGACCTAATTACATATAGTTACTTCTCTACATTATCTTTTATACTAACTACTTAATTTAACGAGATTCTGCCACCAGAGATTCAATTCTTTATGTTAATGATTGCTCCCTTTTACAGGAAAAACTTTTTAAAGTAAACTATAAATATAAATTGGATTTTCCCTGTGGTTTTCTGGCCCATGGTATCTATCTTCTGTGTACACTCACACTTGTCTAATGTAAGTCTCTAATATAATATTCATTGTTGTTTTAATATTTTCCCCTTCCCACTTTAGGTAGGATGACGTTGGCTTTGTTCCTTTATGTATGAATAATCAGCTGCATGACCTTAAGGGACTTAGTTAACTTTTCTGCATTTGTTTGTTGTTCTTCCCCAATATCTGCACATGGTGCCCAATGAGTTGCCCCTAAGCATCCTTTTGAGTGTCCAGTACAGTCTACTTCAAGCCATGACTGACTTCAATCAGGTCCTATCTGTTTCTCACTCTGCCTTCCCTCTTGGCTAAAGGATGTCACATTGTGTTTATGTAAACTGTTATGAAAATCTAGTTTTAAGAGATGACCCCAAACTTTATAGATCTCTATTATATATCCATTTTGTAACTGCAGCTGTAAATCCTGATATGATGAATAAATTGGAAGAATTCTGGGATGCCAAGTACTTTAGTAAAAGGAGGACCTATCTGGATATAGCCAAAACACTTTGTGTAATTCGCAGAAATACACCAACAGAGTCTATGTTTTTCAAAAAGTGTCCATGGAGTCTTCCTTTCCTGATCTGTCAAATGGAGTAAATAACATTATATCCCCATAGGACACTTAATGGGAAGAAAAAAGTGAGCACTGTATTTGCTCTTAAGACAAAGACTTATTGAAAAGGTTTGTTGTTGTTGTTGTTGTTGTTATTGTTATTATGTTTTCATTGAGTATCCTGCCATGTTGTTGTTAGGTGTCACTGAGTCGGTATTTGACTCACAGCGACCCTATGTACAACTGGTGAAACAGTATTATTACTGCTTCTCTGCTAGTCATAGGATTTTCAGTGGCTGATTGTTTTTTAGGAGTGGGTTACTAGGTCCTTCTCCCAAGCCTACAGCACCTGGTATTCCCAGGGGGTCTTCCATCCAAGTACTAACCAGATCTGACCCTACTTAACTTCTGAGATCAGATGGGATCAAATGCTACAGTGATATGGCTGCAGACCCATTATTATTATTATTATTATTGTTGTTGTTGTTGTTGTCGTTGTTGTTGTTTTCATTGATGTTGTCCTGCCACAGTGCAAAGGCTAAGGACCCTATTAGTTCCCACAGAAGTAAGAGAAAGATATGATTGTTAGAACTGCTAATAGTAATAGGTAATTTTTATTGAGCTCTTATTATGTTTTAGGCATTTTATAAACCCATACCGCATATCATCATATTTAATCTGTAAAACAACCCTATGAGGTAAGTACTGTTATCTGCATTTTATGGATAAGAAAACTGACGCTAGAGAGGATAATGGAAGGTAGGAAGTAGAGATAATACCAGAGCAGCAACTTCTTGACAACTGACTATGAAGTAGAACATAAAAATGGAATCATGGTTAAAAAGGAATAATGTCAAGGGAAAATTGTTTCAGATGTGAGAGCCTACAATAAGTTTGTATTCTAAAGAGGATGACTCAACAGAAAAGGAGCAATTGAATTTTAAAAAGGGGTTGAAGGACTTTTAGGAACAAGAGAAGACAAGAAGGGATGTAGGAAGGGAACAAAGATGCTCTGGGCTAAATTTCTAAAGAACTAGAAGAACTTGGCTTGGCCCTTTACAGTTTTAGTACCTCCAGTTACTCACTGGAAAAGGTGAGCTAGACTGTTAATGATCATTTATTTTTCTTAAAAATCAGTGTTCAATGGCTATAGAATTACTTGACAGTCTTACACTCTAATACAATCTGAAAATTTTTACAAACTTCAAGAGGAGCTCACAGCCATTTTCATTGTTGATTTTTGGGCACTTGTTTTTCATAAAGGAAAAATTCCTGACAATAAAAATGTTCAATCCATTTAAGAAGATACATTTAACTTTTGTTGATTTTTTTTTTTTTTTTTTTTTTTTTTTTTTTTTTTTTTTTTTTTTTTTTTTTTTTTTTTTTTTTTTTTTTTTTTTTTTTTTTTTTTTTTTTTTTTTTTTTTTTTTTTTAGCTTTTTGAGTCAGGGTCTTGCTAAGTTACACAGATCTGGTCTTGAACTTGAGATCCTCCTGCCTCCGCCTCCCAAGCAGCTGGGATTACAGGTGTGCACCACCGTGCCCAGCTTCAAATCTTAAATCTTTAATTGCTTATTATTTTGGGACATTATGTGAAACTACCACAATGGCTGCCTGCAGCCATAGTCCTGTGGCATCCAATCCCATCACATCTCGGAAGCTAAGCAGGGCCGGGCCTGGTTAGTACTTGAATGGGAGACTGCCTGGGAACACCAGGTGCTGTAGGCTTGGGAGCTGCACCAAGCAACCCACTCCCAAAAATCAATCCACCATTGAAAACCCTATGAACAGCAAAGAAGCACTGAAAATAGTGTTTCCCCTGTTATACACAGGGTCGCTATGAGTTGGATACCGACTCTACCGCACCTAACCACCACCACCACAATGGCTTGTTTGATTTGATCATTTATAATTACTTTCCATAATGATACATTGAATGGTATCTTTTTAACCCCATTTCATTTTGCTATAAAATTACCCTTCTCTAGAATAAAAATCATTGTTCACTTTAGGTTGTATGTGAGGAAATGACAAATCTACCAAGATCACTTTAAAACTATATAATCTCTTATTTCTATCATCTATTATTCAATAAGTATTTTTGAGTGCCTCCTCCAAACAAGGCCCCATTCTAAGAACTTTGAGGGATGCAAGATGAATCATACATAAATCTAACACTTAGAAAGTTTATAGTATTGGCAATGAGATGAGAAGGGTGTGTTTCTATCTAATATCCCTGCCCCAAGTAGACTTCAAAGAAGATAATACATTTTTAATGAAACAGAATTATCTTAACAGACTGTTAACTTTGAATTTAAGCTATGGTATTGGATCATATGACAGTGTAGATTTCCTAGATGATCTGAAAATCTAATCAAATAATGAGAATTTATTTAAAGAGTATATACTTCATTACTAATAATAAATTAATTTTTCTTTCCCCATATTTTCTATGAAACTCAGAGTGTTCATTAATCTTCACAGCATCTCTGTGAATAGTAAGAAGGCACGTGGCACTATATATTTTTTCTTCTAATTATCATTTCCTGCTGACCTAGAGTAGTTGAAAATGTCAGTTTGCCCTGTAAATATTTTTCCTTGAACATTTTTCTCGAGCTGCCAAATGGCCTCAGCAATATCTATAAGAGTTTTGTTCAGTGACATTTAATATTCAATTATAGAAAAGTATGTCACTTTAATTTCTAGCTTCCATACCCCTCAAAAAAGAATTTTGAAGCACAGAAAGAAAATAGAAGATTTCTAAGCATTAGCAATGTTATATTCAGGATGTAATTATGTTCCAGTAGACACATTTTCTCATTATGTTTGCAGTAAATTATATCTACCAGCAAGAATAAGAATACCAATGTATTTGTAGAAGGTCTACTTCATCAGTATATGAATTGATGATCAGCTTTGAGATTTTGGCACTATACTTTCACTCTTTTTCTCTGGGACTCAACTGTAGATTTTTAGTTTTCAGTAGACAAAAGACAAAGAAAATAGGAATTGGTACTTTCTCTTTTGAAAGCAATAATTCACTTTCATTGTGTATGGAGCAAAAAGAGCCTGTGATGAGTCATTGCTATGAATAAAAGGAAAAATAACTAGGTAGTACATTTATTGTTCATATATTAAGCACTCTGGATGCCTTCTTTGTATAACCAATCTTATTTAGGTTAATCATAATTATTTTTAAACATTTTTCCTCTAAAGAGTGATCCCCAAAGTATATTTATAATCATTCTCAGGATAAGGTGAATTCTGTAGTTGCTAGGGAACATGCTTGCTGAATTTGTTTCCCCACGGATAGGTAAAACACTCTTTCCTGCCCTATTATTCTGTAGGTAAATTAATGCTTATCTAGGGCATGTTCAAAGAACATAACCTATTAGTCTGAAAAAAATCTGGTATCAGGGAAAGTAAACGATATATTAGAGCTGTCTCTAACCAGCCAAAGAGGGACCAGCAGCAGGTAGAACTTGGTATATAATTTACTACAGAACTTGTCAGTTCAAAATGAAACTGTGTAACCTCTTGTTCAAAAATTATTAAGGCTTTCAAGACAACAGCAGAGCACTAAACCAAGAGCAGGGCTCTTCTCAGTGTGGGGGCCTGTGAAGTTGGCACTAGAGTCAGGATCTGGTACTCTTTATCCGCTCTAGGTCTAATGATGCTCGTGTCAGGCTCTGGATCAACACCTATTTGTTCTGTGATACTGGAGTAGAACAATGTCTCCTGGAAACCAGAAATTTTACCTGCTAGAACAAGGGCTGACCCTGGTACATACAAGGTGCCAGGATTAAACCCATCTGGTGAGCCCATTAACATCTCCCTTCTCTTGAACTGGGTCCTCTTTCCAGTCCCTTTGCTGATTGATCACCTATCATACCAGGAAACATCTTGCTCATAGTGAATCAGAATCTTTTTCTCTCTTGTGTTACTTTTTTGGCCCATCCAAATCATGAGGTGCTTGACAAAAGTCCGCTTGTTAAAATTATAATATCCCATAGATACCAATCACAGTATCCTTTCCACGTGAGTTGGGACTAAAAAGAACAATATTTGTTTACTGATAAAACTATTTAAGAATGATAAGACCAAGAAAAATGCATTACTTTCAGGTTTTAGGATCTTAAGGAATTTGGTGTTAACTATCAAAAAGTTGCCTTTGAACAGCTGTAGTGGCTCATGCCTATAATCCCAGAGACTTCCAGGAGGTGAAGGCAGTCGTATCACAAGTTTAAGGCCAGGGGCACCCTGTGTAACTTAGCAAGCCCCTGAGTCAAAAAATAAAAAATAAGTTAAAGGGTGCAGCCCAGTGGTAGAGCACTCATAAAGTATGTGTGAGGCCCTGGGTTCAACTCCTAAGTACCGAAAAAAAATTTTTTTTGCCTTTGCTTTATTTTTTCAATGTATTATGATTAAAAATGTTTTACTTAAAATTTAAAATTTGAAAAGAATATTTCCTGAAATATGTGCCATGGAATATTGATAAGTATTATGCAGATTAAACAAATTTGGGAATACTTAGGAAAATAATAGTATAAAGTATAATAGTATAAAGATTGTATTGCTATCTTCCCCATTTTCATTACTATGGCCGTAGATATAGCTCTTATCCTTGACTGCCTAAGATACTGTCCCATCCACCTGTAATTGTCCCCATTCTTGTCAAATAATTTTTGTTCAGTTTTACTCTCCAAATGCCTGTGCATGGTCCTGGTGACTGTGATCTTACCCCAAGAATCTTTCCTTACGTTACTCTTATATTGATGATTTTCAACCAGGGATGATTTTGCCTTCCAAGATATTTGGGAATATCTGTAGAAATTACTGTGTGTTACGAGTCAGGTAGGCAACAGAGATGTTTTTGGTATCTAGTGGGTAGAGGGCAGGGGATGTTGCGAACCATCCTACAATGCACAAGAGAATCCTGAAATAAAGACTCATCTAGCCCCAAAAAGAAACAGTCCGTGTTAGATGATATCTCTTACTGCTTAGACACTTCCTCTGGTTTTCCACTTCATACCTAAGGAATTTCATACTCTCAAGCATGGCATTCACAGTCTGACACTAGCCTTCCTTTCCAAGGCATCTCCTAGCTTCCTTTCCATATGCATTACACTCCAATCAAACCAGGTTACCCAGTTCTCCCTAAATACAGCCGGTGCTTTCTTATCTATTTGTCCTACATACTAACCCTTTGCCCCTGCTCCAATGCTCTTCTACCTTCTTTATAACTGTAAGCTACCCCTGTTCCAGCTTAAATTTCATCTCCCCTAGGAAGTGTTCCTTGACTTTCTTCTTCCCACTACCCTAAATGAGAGTGATAGCTCTCTTCTCTGGACCCACTTATCATTCTGTACTTCTCTTATCTTTGACACATGACTGATACCTGAGTTTTAGAGATCTTATTTGTTCTAATAAAGACTAAATGCTTGAAAGATCAAGAGATTCATTAAAACCAACAACTTTGTGTCCTATAAAGTTTTTAATGGAAGATGGACTGGCAGCCCACTCTCAAAACAATCTGCCATTGAAAACCCTGTGAATAGCAGAGAAGCACCAACATAGTCCCAGGCACGGCACAGTGTTGGGAAGTGTTTCGTTCTGTTGTACATAGATGGGGGTGCTAAGAGGTGGACCCAACTTGACAGTACCTAACAACAGCAACAACAAAGGTTTTACTAGATATGCTAAATAGATACTTGAGTGAAATCTAATTTTCTAGTTTTGAAAAGAGATTTCTGGACCAGACCTCATAATTGATTTTAAGTTCATCTGCCTATATAATAAGAATTTAGTTCCTGCTGCTAGTAATTAAGTGATTTTAAGAGCTATTTTTTTCTAGAAAGGAAGTCTTTAGGCCTAATATAAAACTGGCCACAATCCTAACTAGAACAACAGAATTATAATATATATTTTAGTATTATAGATCCTTTGATATTTAACAAAAGAACTCTGATTTTAAATAACACAAGTAAGTGATGTTTATTCTTTTTGGTTAAGGAAACTGTTACTGGTGTTAATTAAGTGATTATTTTTTGAGACAGTCTTGCTGTGTAACTCAGGCTGGCCTCAAATTTATCATCCTCTTGCCTCAGCCTCCTGAGTTCTGGTATTACAACTTACACCACCATGCCTGGCTAGTTAAGTGATGTTTGATTAATGTTAAAATAAAAAAATACTGATTTGATTTATTTAAAAAAAAAAAACAGGGAAATTGTTTGGCTTGTCATTACAAGTTGAGAGATAGGATTGGCCATTCAGTAGCTCTGGCTTTGCTCCCCATGGGTCCTGTAGGCTCTGGCCTCCTCCATCCTCAGATTCCTGGCTAAACTCCAGTTATCCCATCAGTGAACAGCAGAATCCAGTACCAGATATTCTAGGGGAACATCAATGAAGAACCTTCTTGGAAGTTTCTAGTAAAGTATTTCTTATTTCATTTGTGTGTGTGTGTGTGTGTGTGTGTGTGTATTTTGTTTTCATTTTTATTTTTTAAATTAGTTAATTTTATTCTTAATTAACAAATAATAGTTCTATATATTTATAGGGTACAATGCAATGATTTCATTTATGTACACATGGTGAGATGATATAGTAAGACTATTAATATATACATTAGCTCACCTGTTTTGCATGAGAACACTTAAAATCTATTCTTTTAGCATTTTATAATATACATTTTTATTAATTATAGTCACTGTGCTTTTGAACAGATCACTAAAACTGCTCCTAACTGAAACTGTACCATTTAACCAGTATCTCTCATTTCCCTCTCCTCAGCATCTAGTAATCTCCATTCTACTCTCTGCCTGGATTTGACCCTTTTAGATTTCACATTTAAGTGAGATCATGCAGTATTTGACTTTCTATACCTGGCTAACTGCACTTAGTATAATGCTCATCCATGTTGCCAAAAATGACAATCTTTCCTTCTTCTGAAAGCTGAGTAATGTTTTTATTAATCAGCTTTCTGTCACTGTCATATCTGAGCTAACCTATAAAGAGAAAAGGTTATTTGGGCTCACAGTTTTGGAAGTTCCAGTCCACGATAGAATGGCCCTGTTCCTTTTGTGTTTCAGAGGAGGCAACATGGCATGTTAGGGAGGACATGACAGAGAAAAATTGCTCACCTCCTGATCAAGAAGCAAAAGAAAGGAAGAGAAGGGGCTGGGGTCCCATGTTCCCATTTTAGGGCCTGACCTCAATGACTTGAAGACCTAGGCCCATCCTTTTAAAGGTTTTACCACCTCCCAATAGCACCAAACTGGAGACCACACCTTTAGCCCATGGTCCTTTGGGGGACATTACAGATCCAAACTATAGCAAAATTCCATATATAAATGTATAATATATATATATATATATATATATATATATATATATATATATATCCATGGGCTGGGATTTAGCTCAGTTGGTAGAGTGCTGCGCTGCAGTCTCTGAGGTCCCGAGTTCAATTCCCAGCGCAGCAAAAATGGGAGAAGGACCTGGCAATCCACTCCCAAGGCAATCCCGAAACAGTCTGCCATTGAAAACCCTATGAGGGTCGCTATGAGTCGGATACCGACTCGACGGCACCTAACAACAACAACATATATATCCATATCCATCTTGTCCCATCTTCAGGTTCTACATGGACAGATTTAGCCAATCATGGATCAAAAACACCCCCAAAAATATTGCTTCTGTATGGAACATATACAGCCTTTTTACTATCATTCCTTCAACAATACAGCATAACACCTATTTACATAGCATTTATATTAGATATTATAAGTAATGGAGAGTTGGTTTAATGTGGATGGAAAAATGTACATAAGTTATATGCAAATACTATGCCATTTTATACAAGGTATTTGACCATCAATGGATTTTGGTATTTATGGAGGGTCTTAGAGCCAATGACTAAAAAATGCCAAGGGGTGAATATACAAATATAATACCTTTTTTAATCCATTTTTTTTATCAATGGGCATTTAGTTTGATTCTATATCTTCATTATTGTAAATAAATCATCCAATGAAATGAAATACAGATACGGCTTCAACATACAGATTTCATTTCCTTTGGATTATACTTAGAAGTGGGATTATTAAACCAGGCATGGTGGTGTACACCTATAATCCTAGCCACTTGAGAGATGGGGACAGGAGGATTATGAGCTTGAGGCCAGAGGCAGTCTGTGTAACTTAGTGAGACCCTGACTCAAGATAAAAAATATAAATGGGCTGTGTTTACAGCCTAGTGCTAGGGCACTTGCAAAGTATCTGCAAGGCCATGGGTTCAACCCCCAAGTACTAAATAAATAAATAAATAAATAAATAAATAAATAAATGTGGGATTGCTAAATCAAATGGTAACCCTATTTAAAAAAAAAATTTAAACAAACCTCCATACTGTTTTCCATAATGGCTATGCCAGTTTGAATTCCCATCAACATTATATAAAAGTTCCCTTTTGTCCATATCCTCTGGATCATTTATATTTTGGCACTTTGTTAATAGCCATTTTAGCAGGTGGGAGATGATTTCTTAATGTGCTTTGACTTGAATTTTCCTGATAACTAGTGATGTTGAACATTATTACAACCATTGGCCATTTGTGCATTCTCTTTTGAGAAATGTCCTTTGCCCATTTCTTAAATCATTTTTAATCAGATTATTTCGGTTTTGCTATTCAGTTGAGTTCTGCATGTATTTTGGATATTAAACTCTTATCAGATGCATGGTTTGCAAATATTGTATCACATTTCATAGATTGTCACTTCACTCTGTTTCTTCTTTTGCTGCTAAGAAGTTTTTAAATTTGTTTTAAGTCTCATTCTGCTATTTTTGCTTTGGCTATCCAGTCCAATGTCAAGAAGATTCTCCATCCCACCCACCTCCATCCCCATTTTCTGGGTATCATTTTCCCCCTCACCTTTAATTGAGGAGACTGTCTTTCCCTGATTTTGTGTTCTTGGCACTTTTGTCAAGGATCTATTTGCTATAATTGCACTGATCTATTTCACAGTTCTCTATTCTGTTCCATTAGTCAATATGTCTGTTTTCATGCTGTTTTAGTTACTATTGCTTCATAGTATATTTTGAAAGCAGGTAGGATGATTCCTTCATCTTTGTTCTTTTTGCAGGAGTGTTTTGGCTATTTGCCAACTTTTGAGGTTCCAAATTAGTTTTAAGATTTAAAGGGAAAGAAAAAACTCACCTTAGGAATCTACTTACTAATAGAATTTACTACTTCTTTGGAATAAAGAAAAAAGTTTTCCTTTAGTCATCTCACTAAATTTAAACCTGTTCTAGTTATAATTACTATAAATGAAATGTTTGGTGAACATGCTTCTCATTACTTTCATATATTTAAAATTTAATAAGTTCTTTATCCTTCAGTTTCAACTCAGATAATATCAAATTCTTTGATTAAATTTTATACTTTAATTATTTTTATTTCTCATTACATATACTGTTCTAAATTTCTCTACACATTTTAAGCATGAGGAAGCAAATAGTGTACAAGAATACTCTCCTAGTGGGTGCACATCTATTTGTTAAAAATAAAACCATCAAGGAATTTGAATAAGCTTTTCAGTCTTTATTAAAGACAATATTTCAGGATAATACAGTTTAGAATTTCTATATTTTATTTCCCATCTTGGATTACTTGTTAAACTCTATACAAGTGTGTAAATCTGTATTGGAGATGGCACTGCAGATGATGCACATGATTTATTGTAACCATGAAATTAAATGCTGGGCCACATGCCCAGGATCTAAACTAAATCAAGGAGGGCTTAATTGGACTTAGGCATTGAGCCTAGAAGAACTTTACTTTGTTCAATCTCAAGTTTCCAATTCCATTGGATTCATGTTTTATAAAATCTGTATTATTTGATGGGCCACAGGAAAAGAGAAACTAAAAGTATGCAGGGTATACAGAAAGTTGTGCAACAGATGTAACTAACCAGGCAAAGAGAGGTTCAAAGAAAAGGAAATCTATGTCCAAAATATAAGGAAGACTTGTTAAATATTGCATGAAAGATACTTTTTAGGGTTTTTTTCACACTGAGAATATTGAAAATATATTTGTAATGTTGAATTAAAATATAGAGAGATCAGGAAATAATTTGGCACATTTGGAATCTTTATTTCAAATGAGCTCAGCAAGCTATGATAGAATATGGTCCATCATGACTCTATGGGCTAGGGTTTAGCTCAATTGGTAGAGTACTGCTATGCACTCTGAGGACCTGGGTTCAATCCCCAGCCTGGCAAAAAAAATGAATAGCAAAGAAGCACTGACATAGTGCCAGGCATGGCACATTGCTGTAGAGTATTTTGTTCTGTTGTATATAACATCACTATGAATTGGACTCAACTCAATGGTACCTAATAAAAACAACAAAATCACCAAATATGAGGGATAATAGATATTAGTAGGGACAAATAAATAGTGCTTTATTCCACTTGTAATTCTGTTTCTATTTTCAAATGCTATGCAATTTGGAGCCTTGGAGACATGATTCGTTTTTAAAAATCAGATATGAACATATTCAATTATTAGGAAATGGACCCTTAAGTATTATAGAATATAGGTAAAATCTTGGCACTAAGATGTACCAAATGAAAATAGACCATATCCACTTCAAATTCAGGGCCCCACATGTCTGTCAGTTTGCCGTGGGGGCTTGTGTGTTGGAATGAGGCTGAGAGCTCTGCCACTG
>VMDO01014169.1:0-55539 GCA_007922755.1 Pedetes capensis | reverse complement strand
AAGCATCATAAAGCCGGATGATTTCCAGGCCTATTACATGGTTTGTTGTTGTTGCTTATTTTTCTTCTGATCCATACTCTACATATCTGTTTTGATTACTAACATCTCAAATGTGGTTTCACAGATCCATCAAAATTTACAGTAAATTAGAAAGGTAATGTTTCCAAGAAGATTTAAAATTACTGGTAGTAAAATAATGACGACAACCCATATTGGGCCCTCTGGAGAAGGCTGAGGTTTGCTTTTCCTGAAATGGTCAATTTTAGATTGCAAGTCAAGCAGCTTCCTGAGTGATGAGTGAGTTAAGGAGAAGGAGTTTAACAAGCCCATATGTTTCAAGTTCTGTAATCTCATTCTCCTGGTAGAGATCCATCATGTTTTCTGCTGTTATTTTTATGTTTTCTTTTCCCTAAGCACCATAAAGCACAAAACAACACAAAGCACTGTAGTGGTTGTTTTGTTGTTGTTATGTATAATTAAACATTTGTTAAAATAAACCTGCTGTCGTGTGAAAGTGATTTGAAAAATTGTCATTACAACTACTTCTCAGTGTCTAAGCCATAAAGACCTCTTCCTATCCTCTCCATTTTCTTTGAACCTAAAGTTTTCCTCTATTCCCCAAATGTGGCCAAAGTAGCAACACACCTTGCTTTCAGTTAAATAAGAGCAATTATGAAGTGGATGCCAATGATTTGTTAATTTATAGTGACATCAGAGAAAGAAAGAAAACAATGTTGGGGTAAGGGCTGTTGTCCAAATTTTCCAGTTTCCCAGGTATGTGCTCTTATTTGGATTAAAATATTACTTTTGCTAGCTCAAGTCAATAGAGACTTCTTTCTCTCCAATTCCATACAGTATAAAGAATACATCTCAAAGCAATTCAGTGGTCACATATTTGGTGGTTGCAGCACTCTATCTTGCAAGGCACATTAAAAGAGAAATAAAATCTGTGCTGCAGTCAGGCAAAGCTCCTTTCCAACTGAATATATTATGATCACAATGAAAAGTACCCAAACTAGTTACAGGTGAACCTCAAAAGGCTTGACTTATGTCTGCATAGACTCATTTAACTGATCTCCCTCCATGGTTTGGGAAATGGAATTGACTGTTAACAAACTAAAGGGCTGAGAACCAAATTAATGTGAAATGCCTCTTGAAATTTAGCTGTATCCCTCCTTGCCCAACTTTGAAGTTGAATTAATAAAAGAGGAATCTAACCTTTAGTTTCCATTTAATAAAATGCATTTATGCAGTTTTAACTTTAATATGAGGAAAAATGCACATCTTGAACTTTTTCCATACCCCTATTATAAATTCTGCTTCCCTGCAATAACTTTTATGTGCAAAATTATGCATGAGGATATTTGCTTCTAAACATTTGATGCAAGGTTTGCCTTAGTCAGGATTCAAAACATCGATCAAACTTTCCCCCTACTCATTCTAAAAGAAAATACTCCAGACACAAATTGTGAGTAGAATTTAGCTTAATTAGATGCATATGTCCAGCTTTGTTCTTTGTCAATATCCTACAATTATTTCCAGCTTTGGGTTTATAGAATTATTACATTTACAAATACAAAATGCAAACTGAGACTTGCTTTAATGTTCCAGTAATATAGGACAGCTTAGCTGAGCAGACACAGAGATTTTTCTCCAAATGTTTCCAGACCAACAGTTCTCTCTCATATGCCTACTGGGTGGGAGGCAGAAATAGGGTGCTGGAAGCGGGTCTTTTGGACTGGGTCCCCCATACCTCAGTGTGGACACTGGAAGGAAGAAAGGATTGGCTCAAACAGGAAGCTACTCTCAGCTCTTCTGGGGCCTAACCCTGGGAAAGCACATTAATAACACTTACTTCTTCTTATCTTCTGCCAGTAGATTGAGTGAGTTGAGTCTAGCATCAGGCAAAAACCTCAGTCGAGACCTATAAACCCATGAGGATGAGAAATAATCATGCACAAATTCTGCCCTCAAATCTTTCAGCAATGCTTGCTGAGACCAGTGATGTACAGCATTAACCTTCAAGGGACTCAAGGCAGAGCACAGAAGAGTGCTGAAAAGGTCAGACTCTCCACCGCTAATGACTACCAAAAATTCAAAGGATAATTTCAGTGTTAAAATTTCCCAATTATTCACACTTATTAAACATCTAATACCATTAAACAAGGAAATGACTTTCTCTTCCAGCTTTTAGTTAATTGGGCAATGCTAAATGTGCTTGTTAGGAAATAAACAGATTACAGTCCTCGCATACTTTTTCTGCCATGAATTCTAAGAACAACTGCTGTAGGAGGGATTTTATTTGGTTTGAGTATTATAAAGGCATATACATTTCTTCGAGAGCATTACAAACAGAAATGTGAGACAGTAGTTTTAATACCACCTCACTTTTCTCTCCAGATATATATCCACCCACTGAAGTGGTTTTGTTTTAATGAACTTCTTTTATTTCTCATTTAGAAGACTTCTGTTTGCTAAGTCTCTTTGATACCAGTTTAAATTCTCTCCATTCTCTATGTCCAATGCTCTCAGGAAACTGGACTTGCTTCTGCAGGATGCTGTAAAATCATGCGCAAGGTTTACTATTAGACTGCATTTTCCACACACCCAAGACACAAGCAGTGGAGATGCAATTTATAACCCTAATATCCAAGGAATGGCAAGGAGTAAATCTGTCTGACTTCTTAGATCCTTGTGGACCATGGTATAGTTTAAAGCAGGAGAAACTTAGATCAGGATTGCATAGTTACCATGACCTCAGAGGCAATTTGGACTTTTCCAATGATGGGGAATGCAAATAGGAAAAAAATGACTATTTATAGAACAATACAAAGAACAGAGTTTACACGAAGATAAAGCTCTGCCCTGTGAACTGTCCCAGTTACTAGAATTAGTGGAATTACCCAGTAAGTCATTTATTCAGTCATTCTTCTGAAAAACAATTATTAACCATTTCCTTTCTCCATGGCATTATGTATAATGCTACAAGATAAATAGATATGTTTAGGCCTGTAATTCTAGCAACTTGGGAGGTTGAGACAGGAGAGTCACAAGTTCGAGGCCAGAGGCAGCCTGCTAAGTTTAGTGAGACCTTGTCTCAAGACAAAAATTTAAACAAAAAAAGGTCTAGTGGTGCACTTAGTGGTAGAGCACTTGCCTAGCATACATAAAGAGCTGGGTTCAACCCTCCAGTACTCCAGTACTGTTAAACAAAAAAGGTATGAAGGAACCCTGGAATGTGGCAGAAAAATCTCATCTAGGGTATTCCTGTTGTTGTTAGGTGCTGCCAGGCCAAGTCCAACCCATAGTGACCATCAGGGTTTTCAATGGCTGATTGTTTTGGGATTGCTTTGGGAGTGGATTGCCATGTCCTTCTCCCATTTTTGTGGTGCTGGGGATTGAACTCAGGTCCTCAGAGAGTGCAGAGCAACAGTCTACCAACTGAGGTAAACCCCAGCCTGTAGGGTATTCCTGGAGGAGGTAAAATGTTGGCCAAATAGGATTTTTGAAAGTAGACACAGGGGTGGAAGTATTTAATTGGCTAAAACCCTGCAATGGAATATAAAAGCCACCCTTCTCCACAGGAGGGTTCGCCTATACTTTTCCTCACAATGGTCACCAAGTAGACCAGCCTCATAAAATGCTGCCATGGTTGTCATCTCTGAAAAACATTACTGCTCCTATCTGCAAAGGTAAGAAAGCAGAATTATAGTACTTGCTATTTATAAAATATAAGAGCAATTCTTATCAGATTGGTGCTACAAGAAGAAAAATTTAATATTTGTAATGTTTATATAGAGATTTATCTGTGAGATGCTCCTCTCATATACATTATTTCCTGGTATAATCTAATATTTGCTAGGAATCTTCCTCATGTTCAATACTTTTTAGAACTGTAATAAATAATCCAATTCAATTTAAAAAATAATAATGTTTTCCTGCAAATTCTAATAATGCTGTGATACAATCTGTCCCCAGTTGTGGTTACATGCAGTAATTTCCTTTCCCTTTCAATTTCTTTGTCAAGTTCTTTTCTTTGTCCCTTTAATTTTTTTTTTTGTGGTCTTTTGGTTCAAAAGGGTCACAGGAGGTTGGTCAGGTTTCTTAGAATTCATAGCTTCATGGTATCTTTTCAATTTATTTATTTAATGTTCCAGATATTACTCTTCTGGAATATTACATAAAACAACTAATGGACATTACCAATGACTGGGTCAGATGTTTCATTTGTACATTTAAACTCGACTGTAATAAATCCTATGTGGTTGTATTTTACTTTCTTGGTGGTGGAGGGAAAGGTATGAGACAGGAAGTGTTGCCCACATACATTAAAGCTGTCTGGAATAGCAAACCTGTTTTCTGGAGTAAATTTCCTTTCCAAACAGATGGGCCCTCGTTTTGAAATAACTTCATTGCTATGAGCATTTCCATTTATGATTTAAGGGTAGATTTTAGTAGTGATTATATCTGGATTTTGCTGTTAGTTTTTGTAGGTATGGGTAGAAAATATTTTATGTCCTATTTAACAAGGAATACTTATTTTACTTATTAATAAGTATACAATACACCATTCCTCAACTTTCCATTCTCAGGAGCACTGTGACTGCTTCTAAAGGAGGTGACCTCCTGTCACTTCATAGATATCTAGATATAGGGCAGACAATCAGGCTGGAATGTATAGGTATGTCAGGACTTCTGTGAAGAAGAGTGTATTCTAACTGTGCTTTGTACTTATTTTAACTATTGAATCATTTTACAGCAATTCTAGTAATTTTTGCACAGTAGTAGGTTTGAAATGAAGCCAATGAAGCTTAACTTTTAGGGACCTTCACTTGCATGATTTCCAAGGCCCTGCGGGTGAACCCAGCATTGCACTCAAATGCTCATATATAAGGTATATTTTCAAAATGCTGTTGTTGAATGTTGGATGCCATCAAGTTGAATCTGACTCATAGCGACCCTGTGTACAAAGAACAAAGCACTACTCAGCACTGTGCCATGCACATGATCTTTTATGTTTGAGCTCAATGTTGCAGCCACTATATTTCTTCTCATTTTGAGTCATGCCACATCAACAAAAGAAGGTCCCAGGGGCTTTACTCCATTTCTGTCATTAAAGTCAACTCTACTTTGAAGAGGCAACTCTTCCTCAGTCATTTTCTTGAATGCCTTCCATCCTGGGGGCTCATATTCTGGCACTATATTTGACAGTGTTACTCTGCTACTCACAGGGTTTTCAATGTCTAATCATTCCAGGTGTGTGCTGCTGGGTCATTCTCCTTAGTCTGTCCTAGTATGGAAGAATAAGTTGAAGACTAAGCTGAAGACTCAGCTGAAACCTGTCTGCCATAAGTGGCCCTGCTGGTATCTGAAATACTGGTGGCATAGCTTTCAGCATCATAGCAATACACAAGCCCTTACACCACGACAAGCTGATAGACACATGGGGGATTTTAAAAATAAGACATTTTAATACAGCTGGCTGAAATAAATGTTTTTTTCCACTCCAATTTTCCTTCCTTTACACTTTTTTAATGTTAGGTAGCACTGGAGAAGATGCAGGTATTTAGGGAATCTGGCTTAGGGTAAGCTGACACTTAACTTTGGTTCAGGAGCATATATTTATACAGTTTGCAATCAGTCATATATATAAGTAAGTTATTACTAACCACCTTGCCACCTTAGTGTAGTCAGGATTCCCAGAAAATGTTCTATTACCCAGAAAATGATTTGACATCATGACATAAAGCTACAGGATCCAACTTAAACCTGTAATTTACCTCTATCCAGAGAACACTGATGAAGAACTGACCATGTTGGTTGTCAGTTCAATGAAGATCGGAAACACTCTGAAATTTTATATATAGACTTAGGATCTCTCTAATCTGAGTCTGCTTGTTGGCTCTGTATATGTCAACTCTTTCCTAGTTGTCTTTCTTGTCTTATTCTGAGACTCCAAATCACATGTTCCCTACGACTTCACATACAATCTTTCATACCCCTTCACCTCTCTTTCATACTTTCTTTATGTCTCTGCACTGTGGTATATTTTTCTCCATATCTATCTTCCAATTCACATTTTTCTTTTTACCTGTGACTAATCTGTTTCTTATCCTATCCATTGGGTGTTCAATTTCAATTGTTAAAAGTTTTTGTTTACAAACGTTATATTTGTTTTACTTTTTCTGGTCATCCTTATAGAAACTTATTATGTATTTATTTCTATGATTCCACTTGGTTCATTTAAATATCTCATGGAGAGTTACATTTTATCTGTATCTGACCATTTCACTATTTGAAGTCTTGGTGTGTTGCTTCTGATGATTTCTTCTTAGGGTGGCTTTTACATTGTGTTTGATGATCTTTGATTTTGAATTGACATTTGGTTCATTTTAGAGAGTAAGACTCTTGAGGGCTTATCTTGGAGATGTTTTCTTTCAAAAAAATTGGTTTTCTTTGACCAAGATCTGATAGTGCTATTGATCAGAAAGTTCTATTAGCTCCCTGCAAGAATCACAGTTTAACATCAGAATAGTAGAACAGCATTTGTATTCATCTCTGTTCTCTTTGGGCTTTCAGTCCATTGACTTTGTTTGTTTGTATGTTTGGGGGGGGGCTATTGACTTCAGAGTTTTCATTTGTTGCAAGTCTAAGAATATATTATGCCATCTTTTTTGACCCAGAATCTGATTGTATTAGAACAGAAAGACCCCTGAGAACATGTACCCACCAGAGACATCCTGCAAGAGTCTTCCAGAAGAATTCTTTCTGCATTATAATTGCTTTCTCAAAATTACAGATTGTATATTTCTTGTTATCTGAGGACAATTTATTAATTAGTTATACAAATGTGTTGTAAAAGGTGAATGAAACTGAAAGGAAGTAAGAAGTAATTTTTTCAGTACCTCTCATGCTTTTGGGAGAAGAACATACAATTCACTCCTGAAACAATCAACCATTGAAAACCCTATGAGGGTCACTATGAGTCAGACCCTGCTTGACAGCACCTAACAACAACAACTAATGCTTTATTTTTGTAACATCATGTTATAATCCATTTCATCACAAATTTATCAAAATATTTCTTAGATGAAATAGTATTACCAAAGAATATTTAACAACAATGTTTAAAGTTAAACTCTAAAAAATATCATAAACGCTTAACAATTTGGACATTTTTCTTAGAAAATTATTTCATATAGGCATTACTCATCTTAGCATCATATACCTAGAATTAGTTTGTCCCTTAATTCAATGCTCTAGACTTAAAAACTAGTAGCCATAATTTTTCTATCCAATTATTCTTAAAAGAATGTTGTCTTAATAAAAAATTAAATGAAAAAGATTTATGAAAGGATGAATTTTAAATGAGTTTAACTTATGAGGAAAAGTTGGGAAATTTGAAAGCTATAGTTATCTAAAATTTGTGAATTTAATCAATGACCTTTACTTGCATCTAAAAGTGACACTCTTCTGTACGAAATACACTTAAAGTGCAATATCCACAAGCCAATTTCCACTGGTACGTCATTAAGGCATATTAACCAATTAGCCCAGAATTCCATCTGAGAACTTGGGTCTGTATGTACATTTTTTGCATTTATTATCCACTAAACTCAAAACTTCACGCTTCAAAGAAAATATGAACAGATGGGTCATAAGAGACACTCCTTTTGCCTTGCTCAAAAAATTTTGTATCAACCCTACCTTTATTAGAATTTACTCTACATCAAAAACATCTCAAAGATAGTCTAAGAATCAAGCACTTTTGGAAAAAGTTAAAAAGAAATATGACAGAAACATGAAAATACATTTATCTTTTCAAATACTTTGTAAGAACTTGACTTCAAGCATGGAAGAGTTTGGTTGGTTGGGACATGAGACTTAAGCTATTCCTTCTCTTTTTTAGTCTATGTGATTTTGGATAACAGAGGCCCCAGGAAAGATTTTTCCACTAAAGAAAATTACAATATTAAAACTTCTACAGTAGGTATTCATGTAAAAACTGATTCTCTATGAAAACAAAGAGGATCAAGTAGTAAATCTATGAAATATTCAAGTAGAAGACATAATTGCTAAAAGATAATATGTGGAAAAGATTATTTTTGATGGTGACATTCAGTCTTAATGAGAGGATAACCAAGAAAGTGTTACATGCTGTGAAAAGTATATATTGACATAAAAATCCTGGAAAACAATCTCAAGGCATTAAAAATGTGCATATCCCTTTTACTCAAACTTATTTCCAGAACAATGGTGGTATTTTTAAGTCGCAATATTAATCATGCGTTAAGTTTTTTACTTACACCTTTGTGTGTTCTTTCCAGTATTTTCTGGTTATCATAAATTATATTTTAATAAGTTGTGTATTCATTCATACGACGTGTCCTGGAGCAGATTGAGAAATGTATCATAGACAGCACCCATGTCAATGTGACAAATTCCTTCATACACTGATAGAGCATCATAGGTGATGTCCAAAACAGTGTCATCAATGTTACTGATAAGTTTACTATTCTTAACATCAGCTATTTAGGGCAGAAATAACAGCATAAGCTAGAGGACTGAGCTAGCTGACCTCTTATATGCCTTCATATTTAAAAAATAATCCTTTTATACTTTTTCTCCATGAATTATCAAGGGACTGCTGTGTAATTAGATTAGTCCATTAAGCTTAGCACAATCAACATTTTCATGTCTGATGGATAAAATTTACCAGATCTACAACAACATTTCTGTCAATACTTCTGATGAAGTAGATATGTAAAAATGAAATAATGAAAAGCTTGCCAAGCATGAGGAAAAGAAAGCAGGAAAAAATACATAACAATATTCTGAAATGTAATGTGAATAAACAAGATAAAGTAGTATGTAAATGAATAGTTAGATGACATGAAAATAAAGTAAATATTGTGGAAGTGGCCAGTATTTGGAACACTCATCATCATGTCTGTGGTTTTCATGTATGTTTATTAGATGTGTGGTGATCACTGAATTATTTGTGTTTTATGTTACGTGTTGTCTAGGTAGTAACCATGCACGTCTTATGATCACTGGGCACAGATATTGGGTATGTTTGTGTGTCACATGTGTTGATGTGTTATGTGTTCCACATGTTATATGTTTTACTGTTAATTTTTGTATGTGCTATACTGTGTATGGTGTGGTTGTGGGTGTCATGCCTGTGAGGGTACCATGGGGAGCTAGATCAAATAGTAACTGCAAAGCCAAAAAAGGAAGAGAAGGAGGTGCTAACACTGGCCACATACCAAAAACTTAGGTTGTATCTATATCCATGAAGATTGCAAATAGCATTAATGAAATTAAGTGTGAAGGACAATAAGATTTTAAATGCACTGTGCATCTGTGTGTGATGTGTAGGGGCACATGTGTACATGCACTTATACATATGAAATGCTAGGAGCCTGAAACCACTGAAAGGTGGGCCATTTTACAAAGATCTTTAGTCTCACAGGTCCTTCTGGGGTTCATTTTGCATGGGCTTCATTTTGCATGGGTCAGGAGTTCTGGGCTGGCTAAAAGCGTAGTACTAAGTATGGATTTCTCCCAACACATTAACAGTCTCTGATCTCTCCCCTATCTGTTAGCCATGAGGGAACCAAGAACAATTAGTGCTTTCCAATGCTTTCTTTGTATCATAACTTCCCTTCAAATGGTAGACTACAGTTTTAAAATGTTTTCCCTAATTATGAATTCAATTTTCCCTATCATCTTGCAAGGAGAGGTATTCCTCCCAACAAACCTAAAAAAAAGACAGAATAGCTACTTCTCTCCTGAGTGGAAACTGAGGCTTGGAAAGATTAAGGAATATGCTTATACACATGTGCCTTTATGTGGCAAAGATGAGATTTGAAAGACACATCTTATGGCTTCTAAATATACAATGACACACAACCTATCCCTTCCATTCTGCATGCATTTTAATTAATATTTTTTATACCTTATAGTAATGTATTTTCTTTAAATTATCTTTGAAAAGTTTCAATCACCTTATACATTAATGCTTCTTTCTCTGGCAAATATAAGCCTTGGCTTCAAGAAAATACACTGAATATGATTCGATGTACATACTGCTCTCACTTTGATTCAAACCCTTGTAATTAGGATTTGCACCACAGAAGATAGACCTCCTGACTTGATATCCTTGTTTCACGTGTTGCTTGTTTATGCAGCATCATTCACAATGATGCTAGGAGTAGTTTTTCAAAAACTTTATTTCTTGGGTTAAACCTCTTTGGCTATGTCTGCTGTTCTAGTAAGAAATCAGAGCCCTCAGCAGGATTATCTTAAGGAGCTCTCATTTCTTAGTATTTTAGTGCTACTTCTCACACTATACTTCAACCACACCAAATCATTATTCAGTTTTCAAACTCAAAAACTCATTCATGCCTCTGTAATTTTGTCATTTCTCAGTGTCATTTCTCCTGTTGTATATCTGAAGAAATTTTCATTATGCTCATTGTGTTTCTCTGTGTGTGTCTGTGTGTCTGTGTATCTCTCTCTCTCCCAGTCCCTCTCTCTCTCCTTCACTCTCTCCTATGCTCTCCACATCATCATGCCACCTCAAACAATGCTTGTACTATTTTACATCTTCTCCTACTTGTCCAAAAGCTCCTTGAAGGCATGAACCAAGTCTGATACATTTCCATATCTTCACAGGCCATGATACCTGACAATGAGTTATTGAGCAAGTGATGTTGACTTTCAAGGGTTGGCAAAATATGACTCTCAGACTAAATGTAACACACAGCTAGTCTCACCAACAATCTTTTACTATAACACAGCCATTCATTATGCGTTGTCTGTGGCTGATCTATGACAGAGTTGAGTAGCTGTAGTAGAGACTATGCCTGCAGCCATATCCCTGTGGCATCTGATCCCATCCAATTACAGAAACTAAGCAGGGTCGGGCCTGGTTACTACTTGGATGGGATAACTCCTGTGAACACCAGATACTGTAGGTTTGGGAGAAGGCAACCCACTCCTAAAAATCAATCCGCCATTGAAAACCCTATGAACAGCAGAGAAGCACTGACAATAGTGTTTCACCTGTTGTACATAGGGTTGCTATGAGTGGGATACCGACTCCATGGCACCTAACAACAACAACAAAAACAATAGAGACCATATAGCTTGCAGAACTGAAAATATTATTATCTGGCCCTTTACAGAAAAAGTTTGCTGATCCCTTGTTCAGATAATCTCTACAAACCTTAAAGAGCTGTTATGATGGTGTAACTTTTAACATTATAGGCTTCCAAAAATGTATAAAAACAAGAAATATATTCAGAGTTTATTGGATTTTCGTTAAGCAAGTACAGATTGAGCATCCCTAATATGAGAATCTGAAAAGCAAAATGTTCCAAAATCCAAACCTTTTTGAGCACTGACATGAAACCACAAATGGAAAGTTCCACATCTGGCCTCATGTGATCAGCCATAGTCACAACCCAACTGTGCTAAAAGATATTGTCTAAAATCACCTTCAGGATATGGTCATTAGGGGTATATGAAACACAAATGAATTTCCTGTTTTGACCTGGGTCCCATCCCCAAGATGTCTCATTATATATATGCAAATATTCCAAAATCTAGAAAATTCTGCAATTCAAACGACTTTTGGCCCCAACCATTGCAAATAATAGATGTTCAACATGTATTAGACATTTTTCATTAATGGTATTTAATTTAATTTTTTTTTCACTGCATTCTGAGTCTATGTCATCTTAATGCTGTGTATTTCAGATAGCAAGGAAGAAAATTGCCAGGTAAATATAGATAAATGTTTAATTTTTAAAACTAAAGAATATTTTCTTTACTTATATATATTTAAAGAATAGAATATATTTGAGTTTTCAGAAACATAAAAGTATGTTTGGATATCCTTAAATCTACATTTGGATAATCAACCAAATGTCTGAATAAATTCCAGCCACACCATAAAAGACTATATTCTTGTGATTTAAAATTAGCTCACCAAATAATAAATTTATTTTTTATTATGGGACCTACTTACTTTCTGCAAAATGACTGATGGTTTTCTAAAGTAACATTCTCTTTTCTTCTTTTAATAAGAAAAATATTTCATACTTCAAGATCTCCAATTTCCTTTGGGTCACAATCTTGGATTTATTATAACCAAGTTAAAGTATCCCTCAATCATAACCTTACTCAGATAATGCAAACTTCTTTTGCGCCCATGGAGACCTAATGATATTTTAAGAGATACTATATTAAGTACTGGGAGAAGGACCTGGCAATCCACTTCCAAGGCAATCCTGAAGCACTCGGCCATTGAAAACCCTATGAGGGTCACTATGCGTCGGATACCGACTCGAAGGCACCTAACAACAACAACAATATTAAGTACTTCTTTATATTGCACCTAGAAATGGAAGGGAAAGTTCTAGAAGGATAAAAAAGATAGGTATAGTATTTTTCTTAGTTTTAAAGTATAGTTTATTATTGTATTAAGCCTTGTCATTTTTTCCAAAATTTGTAATCTTCCTCTCTTGTGCCAGCTACTATAAATATGCTGAATGATATTTATTCAATTAAAATAAATTTAACATAAATTATCTTTGAGTATTTTTTAACAGGTTTTCATACTCATTGAGCTAATTGGAAATGTGCTAGGATGTCATAAAACCAGGGTTAGGAGTCATTTTAGAGTTGAACCTACAACACACATCACTCCCTCTAATTGCCACTAATTTTAAATATTTTATTTAACAATCTATCCCCTCCCAATAAGTCCAAATATGTTCTTTCATGACACTTCATTTGTTACGTAGGAGGCATAATAATGTTAATAATAATGATAACAAGAATCATAATTAAAATGATAAAAAATAGCATAATAGCAAACAAAATTCAAACCCCAAAACACTTCAAGGTGTTATTTTTACAGTGCTAGAATTTAGCTCAGTTGGTAGAATGCTGCTCTGCACTCTTTGAAGACCTGGGTTTGATCCCCAGCACCACAAAAATGGGAGGAGGACGTGACCATCCACTCCTCAAGCAATACCAAAACACTCACCCATTGAAAACTCTATGAGGGTGGCTATGATTTGGACCTGACTCAATGGCACCTAACAACAGCAACAAATAATTGGCATATCATATGTATCATTAAGACTCAACTATTAATATAAATAAGTGAAATAATCAGTATATGTGACCCAGTATAGTGATATTATACAATGCCTGCAGGTATTTATTATTTCCTCACAAATTTCACATTTTTTCTCATCATGGTACAAATACTTAAATAAAAGAGACATGATACTTTACTTTTACTTCTTAAAATTTAGGTTACACACAAGTCTATATCTAGGAAAAATTCAATATGAACTTTTCAATGGTTTAGTTTGCTTCAATGGAAAGCCCTAAATGGTATGCCAAAAGGATTTCTCATACAAAAACATCACCAGATTTACAAGGTGTGAACACAAAATATGATGAATGTTTAAAGAAAAAAATTTATTATATTGTAAGACACATTGTCAATAAATGCCCCTGAAAATACTTCCCCTGGCTTCAAACACAAAACATCTCATCATTCTTGCCACTTTCTGAGGCAGTTCAGGAAGTCTTCTTTCGTGAGTGATATATTTTTAAACATTCACCATATTTTCTTTTATCACACCTCATAAGTTTTAGTCATGCTATTTGGGTCCATGGGTGGGGGTTAGCTCAGTGGTAGAGTGCTGCTCTGTACTCTCTGAGGCTCTTGGTTCAATCGTCAGAACTGCAAAAATGGGAGAACGATGTGACAATCTACTCCCAAAGCAGTGAAAATCCTATGAGGGTCTCTGTAAGTTGGACCCGACTTGACAGCACCTAACAAAAACAACATTGGGGTCCATACACTCTGAGGCCTTGTTATATTGATTATGTGGAGGGAAGAACTAACATCATTGCTAGTGTCCAAATGTTTGGGATCATTACTAATTTTTTTTTTTTTTTTACAGTACTAGGGATGGAACTCAGGAGCCTGCAGCTATAGCCCTGTGGCATCCGAAGGGCCTGGCAATCCACTCCCAAGGCAATCCCGAAACAGTCAGCCATTGAAAACCCTATGGGTCGCTATGAGTCGGATACTGACTCAACAGCACCTAACAACAACAAGGGATGGAACTCAGTGCCTTGCACATGGTAGGCAAGCAGCCTACCACTGAGTTATACTCCCAGTCTCATTTCTGATTTTTTTAATGTGCTTGTTTGATTGATTTGTGACAGAGATGTGTTAAAGTTTCTTCCTCTAACTGAAGATTTGGCTATTTTATAGTTCTGTCTTTATATATTTTGATGCCATGTTATCATTGTTGTTGTTGCTGTTGTAGTTCTTAGGTGCCAGTTGTGTCCGAATCATAGTGACCTTCGTAGGGTTTCTTTTCTTTTCTTTTCTTTTTTTTCTCTATTTATTTATTTATTTATTTATTTATTTACTTACTTACTTACTTGTTTGTTTTTTGTGTGATACTGGGGGTTAAACCTCCAGAGCCTCACACTTGCATGCTTTGCAAGTGCTACACCACTTAGCTGCACTCCCAGTCCACTTTTTTAAAATTATTGTACATTTTGAGACAGTGTCTTGCTAAGTTATGCAGACTGCCTCGGGTCTTAGACTTGTGATCCTCCTGCTGCTGCCCCCAAGTCACTGGGATTACAGGCATTCACCACCACACCTGGCTCTCATAGGGTTTTCAATAGCTGATTATTTTGATATTTCTTCAGGAGTGGATTGCCATGTCCTTTTCCTGACCATGTTAATTCTATCTTCCCGATTGGTTAAATTCTCAGCAACATCAAACATCTTTCTTTATCTGTAATAATGCTTCTTGTCTTAAAAAGTCTACCTTGTATGATATTTGTCAATTTGACTCTTCCTTTAACACTATTGCATATTTTGGTACTGCAACATATTTAGACCCCCAAAGAGAGTAGGATTATTTGGTTCAGATAATATTAATGTACATTTACCTACACATTTTCACTTTTTGTTTTTCTCCATCCCTTCTTGAAATTCTCTGTTTCAATTCTCTGTTTCAATTTCTTTCTTTGTCTTGTAGACTTGCTTTGTATTTTATTTTATTTCTTTTATTAATTTTATTATGAAAAAATGTTGCATCCAAAAAGCAGCTGTCAATTTTTTGCCTATATCTAATTATCTGAGATTGAATTTGTTTTAGGTTATTTTCATTTTTTTTAAGTAGGTTCGGTTATAAATATGACTTCTACATATGAAACATTAGAGGGGAAGGTGAATCTTAAATATATATATATATTTCCCTTTATTTCTAAATGTTAGTGGAGTACAGAATAATAAGGCTTATGCAATTTCCATTATGCAACTGTTTCATCACTTTTGGTAACTCTTTTATTAACTTACATATTTCACAGAACCTTTTTACTAGTATATAGTAAAAAAAGAATTATATATATTTTTAGGTTATATTCCCACTTTTATCCCATGTATATGTACTGTTGTATAATCTATTTTGAGATTATCCTTTCCCTGTTCATCTTTCCACATTGGTTCCCTTACCCTTGCCCCTTTCTTCAACCTCTTATGCCCCCCACTAGAACCCTCCCTCCTTCTTCCCACTCTGCTATTATTTTTTCTTCTTAGATAAGCCTGGTTACTATATATAGAATTTTTTCTTCCTTTGAGTTAGATTTAGCTCCCATATGTTGTTGTTGTTGTTAGGTGCCGTTGAGTCAGTGTCCAACTCACAGCGACTCTATGTACAAGTGAAACACTATTGTCGTGCTTCTTTGCTATTCATAGAGTTTTCAATGGCTGATTGTTTTTTGGGAGTGGGTTGCCAGGTCATTCTCTCAAGCCTATATCACCTGATGTTCCCAGGTGGTCTCCCATCAAAGTACTAACCTAATCTGACCCTGTTTAGCTTCCAAGATCTGACTGGATCAGATGCCACAGTGGTATGGCTGCAGGCTGCTCCCACATATGAGTGAGAACCTATGGTATTTCTCTTTTGGGGCCTCAGTTCATTCGCTTAAGATGATAATAGCCAGTTCTATCAATTTTGCTGCAATAACATTATTTTATTCTTTTTATTGCTGATTAATATTACATTGTGTATATATATCACAAGATTTTTTGTCCATTCCTCTGTTTATGGACATCTTGGTTGGTTCCATATCCTTGCAATAGTGAAAAGTGCCATGTTAAATATGGAGCTAGGGGTGTGTCTGTGCTATAATGATTTATCTCCCATAGGATATACTCCCAGGAGTGGTAGAGTTGGATCATATAGGAGTTCTATTCTTAGTTCTCTAAGTTATCTCCATATTGATTTCCAAAGTGTCTGAACTAATTTAAAGTCCCATTAGCAGTGTGAAAGGGTTCCCTTTTGGCCATATTCTCACCAGCATTTGATATTTGTTTTCCTCATCTTGGCCATTCTTACTGGAGTAAGATAGAATTTCAGTGTTATTTTGATTTGCATTTCCCTGATGGCTAGGGATATTGAACACTTTTTCATGAGTTTCTTGGCTTTTTGAAATTCTTCCTTTGAGAACTGTCTGTTCATTTCCTTTTCTCACTTTTACATTGGGTTATTTGTTGTCCTGGGATTTGCTTTCTTAAGTTCTTTGTATATTCTAGATATTAGTCATCTGTCAGATGTGTAGGAAGCGAAGATTTTCTCCCACTCAGTGTGCTCTCCCTTAACTCTGTTGATTGTTCCTTTGCTGTACAGAAGCTTTTATTTTTTTCTTTTGTAGTACTGAGGGTTGAACCCAGGGCCTTGCACTTGCATGCTTTGTCCATTCCTCTGAGCTGCACCCCAGCCCATTTTTTTTTCTTTTGCTTTTTGAGACAGAGTCTCACTAAATTATGCAGACTGCCTCTGGTCATGAACTTGTGATCTTCTTGCCTCTGCCTCCTGAGTCACTGGGATTACAGGTACACAACACCATGCCCAGATTGCTTTTTAATTTCACATATTCCCAATTGTCAATTCTTGCTGCTATTTCTTGGGCAATTGGCATCTTGTTAAGGAAATACTTTCCTATACCTTTGCTGGAGCATGTTTCCTATCTTTTCTTCTAGTAGTTTTAAGGCTTCTGGTTTTATATTGAAGTCTCTTATCCATTTCAACTCGACTCTTGTGCAAATTGAGAGATACTGGACTATTTTCAATTTTCTGCAAATGGAAATCCAATTTTCCCAGGACCATTTGTTGAAGAGGCTATCTTTTCTTCATTGAATATTCTTAGCCCCTTTGTCAAAAATTAGGTGCCTGTAGTTGCATGGGTGGATGTATCTCTGGGACTTCAACTATGTTCAATTGGTCTTTGTGCCAGTACTGAACTGCTCTTGCCACTCTAGCCCTGTAGTATAGTTTGAAGTCAGATATTGTGATCTTGCCTGTACTGTTTTTGCAGCTTAAGATTGTTTGGGCTATATGAGATCTTTCGTGTTTCCATATGAATTTTTGGATTATTTTTCCTATTTCTACAAAGACTGTCATTGGAATTTTAATGGGGATTGTATTAAATCTTAAATTTCTTTTGATAGTATAGCCATTTTTACAATATTGATTCTCCCAATCTATGAGCAGGAGAGGTCCTTCGATCTTCTAGTATTCTCTGTGATTTCTTTCTTTAGTGTTTTGAAGTTTTCCTTGTAGAGATCTTCAGGGCCTTTGGTTAGATTGATTCCTAGATATTTAATTTTTAGTAGGTTATTGTGAATGGGATTGTTGCCTTAATTTCCTTCTTTTCCTGTTCACTACTGGTGTAAAGTAAGGCTGCTGATTTTTGCATGTTAATTTTATATCTTGCTACTTTGCTGAAGGAGTTAATTAGCTCTAAAAGTATTCTAGAAGTATTTTTGAGATCCTTTAGGTAAAAGATCATGTCTTCTGTAAATAAGGACAATTTGACCTCTTTGTCTCTTTGTATCCCTTTGATTTCTTTCTCTTGCCTGATTGCTCAGGCTAGGATTTCAATCATAATATTCAATAAGAGAGGAGAGAGTAGGTGTCCTTGTCTTGTTCCTAATCTTCAAGGGAATAGTTTCAATTTTCCCCCACTTTATATGATATTGGCTGTAAGTTTGTCATAGATGGCCTTTCTGATGTTGATGTATTTTCTTGTTATGTCTATCTTCTCCAGGGCATTTATCATGAAAGGATGTTGCACTTTGTCAAAGGTGCATGTCAAAGGTGCTCCTCAGCATGAATTGAGATGATCCTGTGATTTCTGTCTGCAAATCTCTTGATATGTTGAATTACATTGATTTGTTTTCTTTTTTTATTAGTAAATGATGATGGGGTACAAAGTAATACAGCATTGGCTTTTTCCAGTATGTATCCTTTACATCATTTCTAGCAACACTTTCATTAACCCACAAGGTTTATGGATCCTTATGGCTAGTATGTAGTAAACCTCTGATGCTTATTTGGGTTATATTCCCTTATTTTTTCCAACATACTCATGAAGTTGTGCTGTTTACATTGAGATTGACCTCTTCCCCTACATCTTTCCACATTGACCCTCCTCCACATCCCATCTCCTCCAATCTTTGCTTCCTTCTGCTAGTTTCCTCCATCCTTTCTACTCCTTATATTGTCTCTTCTATGCTAAGATTAGTTGTGCAATTTTTATATATTGACATATATATAGGATTTTTTCTTCCTTTAAGTATGATTCAACTCCCACATATGAGTGAGAACATATGGTATTTCTCTTTTTCAGCTTGTGTTCATTCACTTAAAAGAATGTTCTCTGATTTCATCTATTTTGCTGCAAGTTATATTATGTCACTTTTTATTGCTGCATTGATAGATTTTCATATGTTGAACCAGCTTTGCATCTGTAGAATGAAGCCTGCTTGATCATAGTGTACGACCTTTTCTATCTGTTGCCAAATTCAGTTTGCTAGGATTTTGTTAGGGGCTGGGATTTAGCTCAGTTGGTAGAGCGCTGTGCTGTAGTCTCTGAGGTCTTGAGTTCAATTCCCACCACCGCAAAAATGGGAGAAGGGCCTGGCAATCCACTCCCAAGGCAATCCCGAAACAGTCAGTCATTGAAAACCCTATGAGGGTCGCTATGAGTTGGATACTGACTCGACGGCACCTAACAACAACAACAATTCAACCTGAAAGACACTTTTGGTGAATAAGCATCATAGAAAAAAAAAAGCAACAATGAAACCCAAAAAAAACAAAAAGTAAAAAACAAGCTAGAAAGCAAGGATTTTGTTGAGGATTTTTACATCAGTGTTCATCACGGAAATCTGTCTGTAGTTGTCTTTCTTTGAAGTGTCCTTGCCTGATTTTGGTATTTATCAGGGCAACACTGGCTTTGTAGAATGGGTTGGGAAGTACCCTTTTCTTTTCTACTTTATGAAATAGTTTGAGGAGAATAGGTATTAATTCTTCTTTGAAGGTTTGATGGAATTCTGCTCAATCCATTGAGATTTTTCTTTGTTGGAAGAATTTTTATTACTGTCTTTATTTTGGGTGAATGTAATGAGTCTGTTTAAATTGTTTATGCCCTCTGGGATTAATTTTGGCAATTCATAATGTTGATGAACTTTTCCATTTCTTCTGTATTTTCATAGTTGGGGGAGTATAATTTCTCAAAGTAGTTCCTGATAATCTGGATTTCATTGGTATCAGTAGTTATGCCCTAATTCTCACATCTATTTTTTTTTAATTTGGGATTTTCTTTCTTTCTTTTAGTGAGATGGGCTAGGGGAACATGTGTTTTATTAATCTTTTTAAAGAACTAGCTCTTACTCATTAATACTTTGAATTGTCCTTTTGGATTCTAATTGAGATATTTTTGCCTTGATCTTGATAATTTCTGTCTGAGTGCTCCTTTTGGGGTTTACTTATTGGCTTTCTAGTGCATTAAGGCTTGGGAGAAGGACCTGGCAACCCCCTCCCAAAAATCAATCTGCCATTGAAAACCCTATGAACAGCAGAGAAGCACTGACAATAGTGTTTCCCCTGTTGTACAGAGGGTCGCTATGAGTTGGATACCGACTTGACAGCACCTAACAACAACAACAACAACAGTGCATTAAGAGGTATCATTAAGTTACTAAATTGGGCCTTCCCTAACTTATTGATGAGGTATTCATAGCTATGAACTTCCTTTTTAGAACTGCCTTTGCTATATGCCATAAATTTTGGTAAGATGTATTTTCATGCTCACTTGATTGCAGAAATTTTTAAAATTTCCTCTCTGATTTCTTCAATGGCCATTGATCATACAGCAGTGTATTTTTTTAGTGTCTATAAATTTATAACGTTTCTTAAAATTGTCTTGCTTTTGAGTTCTAGTTTTATTGCATTGTGGTCTGATAAGGTACAGGGGATGATTCCTATTCTTTTGTATTTGTTGAGATCATTTTTGTGGTCTAAAATGTGATCTATCAAAAAAATGTTCCATTTGGTGATGAGAAAAATTTATATTCCACATTGTATGGATGGAATATTCTGTAGATGTCAGTAAGATCCAGTTGGTCCATGGTGCTACTTAAGTCCTTCATTTCTCTGCTGATTTTTTTCCTTGATGACCTGACTCTTGGTGAAAGTGGAATATTCAGATCTCCCATTATTATTTTGTCTGGCCCAATGTGTTCCTCTATCTCCAATAAAACTTAGTTCATAAAGCTAGGTGGCCCTATACTTGGTGAGTCAGTATTAAGTATCATTATGGGTTACTGGTTGTCTATTCCTTTTACTAATATGTAGTGTCCATCTTTGGCTCTTTTGATTAGTTTGGAATTTAAGTCTAAGTTGTCCAAAATTAGTATCACCACTCCTGCTTTTTCTTTTCTGGTTCCCACATGCTTGATAATTGTTTTCCAGCCTTTAATTTTCAGCCTTTTATGATCTTTATGGATGAAGTGAGTCTCTTGAATGCCACATGGGGAGGGTTTATGTGTTTTAATCCAATTACCTATTCTATGCCCTTGATTGGTAAGACCATTTACAATGACAGTAATTAGTGAGTGATGCTTGTTATTCTGCATTAATTTCATACTTATTTCTGTTTTTTACTCATATTTACCATATTGGTTTCTTAGGTTCCCTTCATGCTTATTATTCATTCTTTTCATCTTGTATTTGAGGTTGTCTTACCTCTTCCATATGTGGTGTTTCACTGAGGACCCTCTGCAGTGCTGGCTTGGTAGTCACAAAACATTTAAACAATTCAATATCATAGAATGTCTTGAACTCACCATCTATTTTAAAAGATAACTTTACTGTGTAATGTAATCTTGGCTGGTAGGTATTCTTTTTCAGGACTTGAATGATGTCTGAGTAGGCTTTTCTTTCCTTTAAGGTTATTGTTGAGAAATCAGCAATTATTCTGATGAATTTGCCTTAGTAAGTGAGTTGGCATTTCTGTCTTGTATCTTTTAGAAAGGAAGTTTGCTCTCTAGATTTAACATTCCAATTACAATATGTCATGGAAGGGATCTGTTCTGATTTACTCTACTGTGGTTCTGAATGTTTCAGTTGTATGAGCATCCATCTCTTGCCTTAGGCTTGGGAAGTTCTCATCAATAGATCTTTAAATAAATTTCCTAGTCCTCTAAAGTTGTTTTCAGCTCCTTGAATTCATAGATTTCCATTCTTCATTTTATCAAAGACTTCTTGAAAATTTTGCTCATAGTGCTTCATCTTTCTGTCTTACCATCTTAGTAAATAAGGTCCCTTACATTTTCCTCAGCCTCAGCTTTCCTATTTTCAGTTTGGTCTAGTCTAGATACTGAAGATTCTACCATAATACTGAGTTGATTAATTTTGCCTTGCATCTCAAGGACCTCTGTTTGATTATTCTTCAGGATCTCAATTTCTCTGAAGAATTTTTCTTCCAAGTTAGATATCATTTTGTCCAGTCAATCAATTGATCTCATGGTGATATCTTTGGAATTTTTAATATATTTATAAGCAAGATTCTAAATTCTCATTCAGGCATCTCCAAGAATCTGGTTACCCTGAAATTATCCACTCAAGGGCTTTTGTCTATAGGATCTTCCCATAAGGTTGACCTTACATGCTTTGAGTGTTTTTCTGTTGGGGCTTGCCCATTGCTTGGTCTGGCTGCTAGGTTTCACCTCTCTGTGTCAAGAGGTTCTTCCTCCTATTCCCACATGTCTGGATGATAACCAGTCACTAGTACTTTTCTTCCCCCTTCTCCTGTAAGTCCCAGCCTCAGAGTTGAGTGCCTAGCTCTCACTGCAGCCTTTTCAGTCAGCACTGCCCATTCTATTTGTCTCTGTCCCCCATGCACACAGCTCCCAATAATGCCACTGCCTGGAACATCTAAGACTCCTCAAACCTACAATGCCCCTTCTTTGTATCACAAGCAATCCCCAGCCCTAAACTCTATGCTGTAGACTAACTAAACAGTGTCTCTTAGGAACTCATACTCATGGCACCAGTTCTCTGGGTTGTATGCACTGCTGGGTCCTAAATGTGCCAATGCCTGCACTGTCTTTCTTAGGGTCACTGATTGCACAGGTGCCCTTTGTCTGGGTTGCAGTCACTCCCAGGTTGTAAGCATGCCACTAGCTGAACCATGTCTCTTAGGATGCCAGGACCTTACAGCACTACTTCTCTGTGTGGCAGGTGTAAATGGAGATGCTCCCTGTCCCTGAAGGCATCACAGCCTAAATGATGTCTCTTTGTCTCCCTGTCCCGTTGGCACTCCCAATGCATAGATGAAGCCCTGCTTGAACTGTTTCTCTTAAGCTTGCTTGTCTCACAGGTGACATATCTCTGGGTCACAGACACTCCCAACCTGTAAACATGTTGCTGCCTTAACCATGTCTTTTATGCTCCCTGGACCCACAGCACTACTCTGTGTGGCAGGCACAGGTGATCCCTTGCAGCCTAAACAGTGTCTTTTTGCCTCCTCGGTTCCACTGGTGGTCCCAATTCCTAAACACACCCGTGCCTGAACTGTCTGTCACTCTAGGCTTCCTGGTTCTACTGGACCTCTTCTCTGAGTCTTCAGCCTGGGCCCTAAATTCACCACTGCCTGAACCATCTCACTTAGGTCCTCTGGTCCTGTGGCAAACTTTCTCTGCTTCAAGCTCCTGGGACGTAAATATGCCTCAGCTTGAACAGACTTTCTTACATTTGGAGTTTCAGCAGCAAAAACTATTCTTCTCCATCTTTTGCCACTACTCAAGTCTCTCCCCTTCCACTTTGAGTTCCAGTGACAACAGAGCTCAGAGCAGTACCAGTCTCTGCCCAGTAAAAAGTAAAAGAAATAGAAAAAAACCTCTCAGTCCCAGGGTCCAAGACCCTGCTGCAGGCCACTCAGTCTACCCTCCTTCCAGGACAGTTCCACAGTACCTCTAGCCAGCTGCACACTCTCCCAGAGGGCTCCATATCCTCTGAAACCTCTTGCAGTTTTCTCTGGGTTAAGGCTCTGATGAGTCACCTTCCTGTTTCCTCCTCTTCTCCATCATTTTAATCTCAAAGGGAAATGAAGAACATAAACATCAATATTCTAGGCATCAGTGAGCTAAAATGGACAGGCATAGGCCATTTTGAATCAGATAATCATAAAGTCTACTATGCCTGGAATGACAGATTAAAGAGAAATGGGGTTGCATTCATCATCAAAAAAGACACCCCAAGACCTGTCTTGAAGTACAATGCTGTCAGTGACACAATAATATCTGTATTCTTACAGGGAATGCCAGTTAATATGACTATTATTCAAATTTATACATCCACAACTTAAGGCTACAAATGAAGATAGGGAATATTTTCACCACCTTCTGCAATCTGAAATAGATAGAACATGAAATCAGGATATACTGATAAGAACTGGTGACTGGAATGCCAAAGTTCAAAACAAAGAAGGCTCAGTAGTTGAAAAATATGGCCTTGGAGACAGAAACAATGCTAGAGATTTCATGATAGAACTTGGCCAGACTAAAGACCTTCTCATTGAAAATACATTTTTTCACCCACATAAATAGTGAATATACACATGGAAGTAACCAGATGGAACATAAACTAAGAAAACTGACTACATTTGTGGAAACAGATGATAGAGAAGTTCAATATTAAAATGACAACAAGATCATGTGCTGACAGTGGATCAGACCATCAACTGCTCATATACAGGTTCAAATTGAAACTGAATAAAATAAGAAAAAGTGCATGCGAGCCAATGTATGACCTTGAGTATATCCAACCTGCATTTAGAGACCTTGTCAAGAGCATATTTGATGCATCACATACCAATGAGAGAGGATCCGGAAAGTTGTGGCATGGCATCAAAGACATCATTCATAAGAAAAACAAAAGGTTATTAAAAAGACAAGGAAAAAAAGAAAAGACCAAGTTACATGTCAAAAGAGAGTGAAACTTGCCCTTGAACATCAAGCAGCTAAAGTAAAAGGAAGACAGGTTGAAGTTAAAAAACAAAACAGAAGATTTCAAAAGGCAGCCCAAAAGGCAAAATCAAATACTGTAATGACATGTGCAAAGAGCTGGAGATAGAAAACCATAAGTGAACTACATGCTCTGTTTTTCTCAAGCTTAATGAATTGAAGAAAAATTCCATGCTCCAAGTGGCAATAGTGAAGGATTCTACAGGGAAAATATTAAATTATCCAGGAAATATCAAAAGAAGATGAAAGAATACATAGAAAAATTATACCAAAAGGAATTAGTGATGACCAACCATTTCAAGAGATTGCATATGATCAGGAACCAATGGTTCCTCTGAAGGATGAAGTGGAAGCTGCCTTGAAGGAATTGGCAAAACACAAGTCTCCAGGAATTGATGGAATACCAAGAGAGATGTCTCAACAAACAGATGCAGCAATGGAGGTGCTCAATTGTTGATACCAAGAGATTTGGAAAAAGTTATCTAGCCAACTCACTGAAAGAGATCTATATTTGTACCTATCCCTTCCAAGAAAGGGGATCTAACTGAATGTGGAAATTATCAGATGATATCATTAATATCACACACAAGTAAAATTTTGCTAAAGACCACTCTAAAGTGGCTTAGGCAGTATATTGACAGGCATCTTCCAGAAAATCAAGCTGGATTCAGAAGAGGGTGTGTACCAGGCACATTGTTGCTGATGTCAGATGGATATTAGCCAAAAGCAAAGAATATCAGAAAGATGTCTATGTTTTGTTGAATATGCAAAGGCATTTAACTATGTGGATCACAATAAATTATGGATAACATTGTGAAGAATGGAAATATCAGAGCACTGAACTGTACAGGATATTTTCCAATGACCTATTCTTGGTAACTAATTCTCTTTTTCTAATGTTTGCCATCTGCTATTAAATTCAATGTTTTTCCTTAAATTTTATTACTATATTTTTCATTTGGTTTTTAAATAAATTCCATTCCATGCACATTTGTCATTTTTGCCAACAATATAAGCATAAATTATGTTAAAGTGTGTGTTTGATAACCCAAATAAGTAGTACATCTGTATTTTTTCTTGATTTTATTTCTTGATATCCCTGGATATTGGTTATTTTCAGTTAATAATCATAGAAGTTCTGGATGATTTTAACTTACTCCAAAGAGCTTCTACTCTGTTCTCTGGAAAACTACCTTCATCTAATCAGGAACTAAGACTGAGTTGCATTTTTAAAAGCTTTATCTACTTTTAGTTCAGCCATCAAGTCGGTGTCTGACTCATAGCAACCCTATGTACAATAGATGAAACACTACTGTCAGTGCTTCTCTGCTATTCATGGGTTTTCAATGGCTGATTGTTTTTTGGGAGTGGGTTGCCAGGTCCTTCTCCCAAATGTGCAGCACCTGGTGTTCCCCAGGTGGTCTCCCATCCAAGTACTAACCAGGCCTGACCCTACTTCGCTTCTGAGATCTGACAGGATTGGACTCCACAGTGGTACGGTTGTAGGTTTATTAGGATGTAGTTCTTTACAATTTGCACTTAGCTTATTGAATACTGAACTTCAATTTTTATTTCCTCAGAACCATGAAAATGCTAAGTATTCTACTTGCCTTTCAATAGCTTTTTGTCTAGCTTCTTAATTTCTTTCCTTATATAGCTTAAGATTTGAGAATCGTAGAGAATCTGACTCATTTTTCTATGCCACAATTCTCTTTGAGATCTCAGCCCTACAAGTTCTAAATGATATTGGCTGGGAGGATTGCTCCATGGTAATAATTTATATTGGACAATCCCTCCTCCAAAATTCGGGAAACATCATTGCTTCCATTAGCCTATTCAGGCTTAAAGGAGGTCATGGCTTTCCACTTTTGCCTGTTTCAGGATGCTTCACCCTCTTTGGTTGGTTATTTTAATGGTGCCCATACCTCTCAAATACTGTCTTCATTAAAATAACTTCAGTTAAACTTTCTGCCTTCCAGTATCCCAACTGGTACATTACTAACCCCTAAAAATGTAAGAACTAATACTCTAAGGTGTTAGATTTTTAAAAATCAATGATCTTATATAAAATTTGTACTGTAAAGGATGGATCCATTTTATGGAAGTAAAGGGACTACTTATAGTAAATAAATAAAAAGATGATTTTATATAAATTGCTCTTTGTTGTGCTAGACTATGGAGTATAAGCATTGCTTGAACAACATATCTAATTTTTCTCTCTTTACCTTCTTTTGGTAACTATATGGAACTCTTTACAGAGCTCTTCTCACTAGTATCTTCATTGATCTCTAAACATTCGCATAGCATAAATACAATAAACAATGTGGTGAGGATATTGTTTCAAGGGCCATCCCTCAAAAAAGTCATTCAAAAACTGTTGCATAAATTTCATATTACAACCTCCCCAGATAGAAATCTTATGTTTCTCAAAACTCCTTGTAACTTTTTACCTACTGATGATGTTATGTCTCCATTTGAAAACATTTCCATTGCCCTTGAGATAAACTTCACTGTTCTCTCCATCTCACTAGTTTGCTTTTTAAATTAAGACATATACTCTATAAGAACTTGCAATCGAGAATGTCAAACAATAAGAATATACATTAGAATGAGATTAAGTATTAAATTATTAGGTATAGACTAACCCAAGAAAAGAGTCTTGGGAAGGTCAACTGAATAGGAAATGGAATTTGAATACTCCTATATATGAGTGGATGTCATCACAACTTGGTTAGGAAAGAGCTTGGACACATATCATGACCATTGCCAGTTAGAAATTTCAGTGGCAAAGCTGGGGTTTAAAAAGAACTAATAATCATATTTCCAGCCATTTGACAAGTCCTTTGAGCCCTACTCCTCTCATTTGATCTCATACTTCATAGGACGTTTTTGCTGGAGAGAGGAACTGTTACACATGGACTGCCTCAGGTTAGTTCTCTGCTATTAAATCTTTGGAAGAGGAGTGAGCATGAAAGGGCTCCCAGGATTAGCAGAGTGGAGTTCTGAAGTACCATTGTTTCTGAGTCCTGCTCTTCTGATACGAGCACGTCTCTATTTCATCAAAAAGAGTTGTTGGTAGAAAAGAAGAGAAAAGTGTGATGAAGTGAGAGAAATGAGCTCCATGGTGCTTAAATTATCTATTTGGGCCTTAGGGTGAAAATGCTGTGCAAAGGATTCTTTCCTAATACCAAAAACAGAGAGACTTCATGAGATATGCTGTCCTCCGGGACTCAGTGTCCACAAAGCAACACCAGTTTTGCCACCTCTAGGGAGTTTTAGAAAATGCAGAGAATTATTAAAGTCTGGAGTTGGGACCTGAATGTTGCAGGACCCAGAACTGTCTGAGCACTGTTGATAGTAAGGGCTTCTTGAAGCACCATGGATCCCTGCCCATAGCTCTAATTGCTGTCTTGGTATCAGAGCCAATCTGGGCAAACTGAAAAGGAGATATAAGTCCAATATATTTCCTTCTTTCCTGATGAAAATCTCAATCCCAATGAGGTTAAGGGTAGCCACGGACTTACATCAAACCATAGAATCTAATCATGTTAGTTAAGTGCCTTTAAGTTAGGTCCAACTCATAGTACAACACAATGAAACACAACCTAATTCTGTGCCAGGCACTATTGCTGCAGTCACTATATTTCTTCTCATTTTGAGTCACGCCACGTCTGCAAATGGAGGTCCCAGGTGATTTAATACATTCCCATCACTAAGGTTGACTTTACTTTGAGGAGGCAACTCTTCCACAGTCTTTTGAATGCCTTCCAGCCTGGGAAGTTCATTTCCCAGCACTATATCTGTCAGTGCTTCTGTACTATTCATAGAGTTTTCAACAGTCAGTTGTTTCAGGAGTGGGCTGCTTTGTCCTTCTCCCTAGTCTGTTTTAGTCTAGATGCTTAGCTGAAACCTGTGCACTATGGGTGACCCTGCTAGTATCTGAAATACTTGTGGCATAGCTTTCAGCATCACAGCAACACACAAGCCCCACAGCATGAAAAGCTGACAAATGATATCAGCTAACATAAATTAAACACTATTCTATGAAATTTACACTCCTAGCCTCACTTAGCCTGCAGCTGTAGCCCTGTGGTGTCCGATCCCGTCAGATCTTGGAAGCTAAGCAGGGTTGGGCCTGGTTAGTACCTGGATGAGACACCGCCTAGGAATACCAGATGCCATAGGCTTGAGAGAAGGACCTGGCAAACCCCTCCCAAAGAAAATCAATCTGCCATCGAAAACCCTATGAATAGCAGAGAAGCACGCACAATAGTGTTTCCCTTGTTGCACAGAGGGTCACTATGAGTCAGATACCAACTTGGCAGCACCTAACAACAACAACAACAGCCTCACTTAATCTTCAAAACAATCACATACAGTAGGTAATGCTGTAAAGACAGAGAAGCAGAATACTGACTCAAGTGCTGACTCTCCTACTTATAACTACAGGCAATTGACATCTCATTTTTATAATGGAGATACTAATATCAGCCCTAATGATAACAACAGTCAAAATAAGTCAGTAAGTCACTAACACCTTAATTATATCCAGTATAGTTGCATTTCTAACGGCATGTTAGACCCTTGCTATTTCACCCATCTGGCATTTCCATCATCTCTTTACCTATGGAAATGGAAAGAGGAGTTTCTCTTCAATGCTAGCAACAGAGAGAAAGAGATGGGGAGAACAATTTTCCTACAAAATGGCCAATGTGCTGTGAATTGCAGGTGCCTTACAACTTCCTAGGAATGGTCTTAGGTCACCTGCATGAAAATAAAGGGGTGACAACAACATTATCTCAGATGGAAGGCAGGCATAGGTTTTGGAAGTAGTGAGTTAAATAAAGCAACCATTGGGGGCTCATGAATTTCCTCTCCTAGCCCTACCCTCAAGCACCCCCTTGGCATTTTGGCATCCCTTCGAGGACACAGAAATATTAGCCAGTAGCCCTGAGTCCTCATTTCTGACACAGGTTTCATTCTACTTCCAATCATCTTCGTGATAGTTCCCAGCTTTTCCCCGCGTGCATTACATGCCCATCAGCACCGCAATACATATCTCAGTATAAGCCACAGCAAAGAGATTGTGAATAGATCATATTTTAATTTTTCTTCCCATACTAACAAATGACATGAGACTCCTTTGGGTGTACATTTGACACCCTCATGAATACAAAATGAATTTATTATGATTAGTGCTTTCACCTAGAATATGACATTAATTCATAATGATTGATGGCCTACCTAAAATAAAGTAGTAACCTTTTCCTAAGGTGGCTAGGTGACCCCACATCTACTTCATTAGTAATATTCCCTGAACTGTATTTATGTAAATGAAAAAAGTATCGTAAGGTTAATTCATCCCTTATAGTCAAGCATGACTCTCTATGTAACTATACCTTATACAAACCAAAACTCAATTTTGTTTCATTCCCACATATTTTTAAGTGTTTTATTTCTATTTTCCTTAAAAAATGGGAACACACAAGACTGAACAAAATGCTAGCAAATTATCATTAAAACATATAATGATCAAATTTACTAGAATAGATAAAATAAAAAATAGTAATAATTTAAAAATTTAAATGATGTTGAGAAAAACTATTTATCTCCCCTCCCCCCAATGTTATCAGAAACTAATGTTTAATTCCACCTTGGATAAATAAAAGGCAAGTCTTTCTCTCATAATTAAAATGATGTTTTCTTTGATACATGTGTAATATATTTATGAAAAATAAAACCTCAGGCCATTTAATATGGATCTTTAGTCTTTGAACTAAAATATATTAGCAAAGAGAATCTCTGCACCTTAGGTTAATACTATTGATTTGCGTTTAGAAACTTCTGACTAGAATTTAAACTTCTGAGTAAGATTTTAAATTTAAACACACACACACACACACACACACACACGTGGGAAGCTGCTTACCATTGGGCTCTTGTTGCTTTTCTACTGGCTCTTTTAAATGTAGTACTTCTCACAGAATGGCTATCTGCTGATACTGTCACAAACATGCATTTCTTTTTCAAGCATGATTTTGATCTAATGAACAAAGTGAAGGCTACACAAAAGTAAAATAAATAAATCATGATATGCTAAAACCAAGAAAACATGATACACAAAATATCAACACAGACAAAAAGAACTGACCTTCCAGAAATGTACTTTTCTAAAGCACAGATCTTTACATCAAAAATAACATAGATACTCTCCACTTCTTATTTGAGACATGAACCTGGGTTTTATAACTGAGTTGGAGTCTGAAGTATGGATGGTGGAAGTTATCAAAAGCAAAGACGTCAGCACGTTCACCTCATGCTGAGGAAAACACCATTGTTCCTCAGCAAAGCTTGTGGAACAAGAGCTGGAAACTCAGCTGCTCCATTCATCCTCTGCCTTTGATAGGGTGTAATCTTGAGTAGATTACTTGATGTCATTATTGTGTCTTGGTTCCTTTCATTTAAAATTATAATATCCATCTATTTCATTCCCTAGGGTTGCATTGAGGAGAAAATCAAATACTGTATATGGAAGTATTTCCAAAAATACAATGCACAAAACAAAATCAGACATTATGAAATGCTACTTAAACCTCTCAGCATTGTTTAATGTGGGGATCTCACATAACAGAAGCAATGGCCATTCATTTCAGCAAATATTTATTGAGAGTTTTCCATGTATACAGGGAAGGGCTACAAAGATAAAATTGGTCATGTCTAGAAGAAAAGTGAAGACATATACTAAATAACTATAATATATTCAATATAGATAATGGGAAGTGACAGTGGGGAACAAAACATAGGTAATAACCTATAGCAGTTCAAAAGAGAATCAGAAAAGCTTGTGAAAGAAAGTTCGCTAAAGCAAGGCCTTAACATAGGATAGGATTTTGACATGAGGAAGAAGTGAGAAGGCAAGGATTCTAAGTGAAAAAATGATGAGAATGGACATCAAAACTTGGAGTCCTCCAGCATGGGGAAATTCCATGGAATTCCATTTAGCTCTAGATCAGTGTATGGGAGAGGGGCCTAGCAATCCACTCCCAAGGCAATCCCGAAGCACTCAGCCATTGAAAACCCTATAAGGGTCACTATGAATTGGATACCGACTTGACGGCACCTAACAACAACAACAACTAGATCAGTGTGGGTGATAGAGATTTGGAAGAAATGCTCATTAGTAAATTATTTATTGAGGGCTTCCTGTGTGCCAAGCACTTTTCAACCTGCTTGGGAAACAGCAGTTACCAAAACAGACTACATCACTATCATTGTGGAGGCTACATTTCAATGGTTATAAATACATGCCATACTATGTCTCTAGGTCATGATGTCTTTCCACATTCCTTTCTCTGTAGTGATTCCCCTTCTAGACTGGCCAAATACACACACATACACCTTTAGACCAATACTGTTAAAGTGGCCAGATATAGAACTCTGATTATATTTGAGGAAACACAGCATTTCTCAAAACTTAGTAGGGAACAAATAAATGGGTAGGTTCAGAAGAGGATGAAAGAAGAAATTTCCCCAGTGATTTTCAACACAGGACACACATTAGAATCATCTGGGGAATTTTAAAAATACTCCTGTCTGGACATCAACTCTAGAGCAATTAAACCAGACTCTCTAGAGGTCAGATCCAGACATCATTATTTACTTTTTAAAGTTTTTCAGGTAATTCAAATGTGTAGGCAGATAAAAAGCTACTGAAATATCCAATATTCCAAAGGACTATCTCACTTATTTTTTTTGCATCACTTTATAATCTAGATAAATGAATAGGTAACTTGCATTAACCCATGCAACCTTCCTCAGAATCCAGTCAGAAGCTCATAGAATTTGGAAGATGGAAAAGCCATCAGAATTTGGGACAGCTGAGAGAAAGCCTGAAGAAGTCAAACTGGCAGTCCTAAGCAGAATTATTTGGAGGTGACATTAAAGCAAAATGGGAAGAAATTGAAATGTATACATGGTTTCCTAGATGTGAGTCGTGGCTTCATGGCTGTGATTTTCTCATCTATTTGAACTTTGATTTTCTAATCTGTAAAACTGAAAAATCATTACCTCTCTCCCTTCTACCTAACAGGCCTCTGTGGAGACTTGTTGGAGACAGTATCAGTGAAAATGTATTGAAATCTTGAAAGCTCTATCATAAATTAGAGGGATGTGTCCTAACAGTGAAGCAACATTAGTAAGCAAAATTCAATCTTGTGACAGTGACCCAAGCAGTGTCTTTACTATGCATTAGACATGACAAGTAAAACCGACCCTTTCATATATATACCCACCAATAAAGCATTTTTCCTTTGTAAAATATTTGTTATATTCTTTATCATCAAGATTCCTCTACAGAACCCTGCTGAAAATCCTTATTAATAAGGGCAGGAAATCAAAACTAGCCAATCAGCTGTTAACAATCCAAATCAGATTATGCTAATATAGTTTGAAACAAAATAAGGTGGAGGAAGAAAGGAAAGCTGGGAGGGGAAAAAGCCTTAGCAATTCATGAAGAAAGCAGTAAATCTCACTGACAGAAGATAAATTTCTTGGGCACCAAGGCAATGAAAATGGTGTTGATCTATGTGTCCACAGATGTGGCTCCAGGGTGTAATCTGTCCAGCTGCTCAATATCAGGACAGCCACATGGGCACCACCTCAGGGAAGATAAATAGGAAACCTCTTAGTCAGGGAGATAAACACAATTGCTGCTGCTAGTTCTTACATGGGAAACCTGCTGATTGTCACTGTTGGAGGGAGGAAGTGCCACTGAAATATTCTGAGGCATAAAGAGTAAAAGACCTGGCCACAAATCTAATGAGTGACAAGATGCAGAGAGCATAAGTGTTACTTCTACTAATTTTCTCAAGGTGGGTAAAGATGGGCCAATGGATTTCATTAGGTAGTTCCTGGAGCAATTTCAGAAGGGACAGTCTCATCAGGAACCTTGTATTATACAATCTGTAAGGATTGTTTTGTGTAATATATAGAAGCTACTCTTCATGGTCAGCAAAGATAAAAATATGAAAGTGTGGGGAGCAGGAATGGGTTGGTATCTCAGCCAGTGGATCAATACCCCCCACTCTGTTAGAACCAACAGAAATCAACCTCGTCTTCATGCAAAGGCCAGTTCTTACACTAGCACACCAGAGTTATGGTGATGGTTGAGTGGGGGAGAGCTGTCTTTTACAGAGGATATGGAGAAAACTTGTTTTAAAAGTAAACTCTGGCTTTTTCAGAGATTTAAGTCAAGTCATATGCTGAAATCAAGAAACAAATTGGATGTTTCAGGGAAAAACCATGGCCTTTGTTTTAATTATTAAAGCCAATTACATATTGTTTTAGCAACTGCAACATGAAGGCACAGTCCTTAACACCGTGAAGATGAACAGCAAATTCAGACACAGAATTAACTTTCAAAGAGCTTACAGTGCCCTAAGAGAGATGATGCCATAGATAAAACAGCAAGGCAAAATAGAAAATTTGTTGTCATTGGGTGCTGTCAAGTCCGGTCCAACTAGTAGTGACCCTGTGTACAACAGAATGAAACACTACCAAACACTGCGCCATGCATATGTTCATTTTATATTTGAGCCCATTGTTGTAGCCACTCTGTTTCTTCTCATTTTGAGTCATGCCACATCAGCAAAAGGAGGTCCTGGGGCTTTACTCCATTCCCATCATTAAGGTCCACTCTACTTTGAAGAGGCAACTCTTTCCCCATCATTTCTTTGATGCCTTTCAGAAGGCTCATTTTCTGGCACTATATTGGACAGTTCTTCTCTGCTATTTATAGGGTTTTCAATGGCTAATTGTTTCAGGAGTGGGCTGCTTTGTCCTTCTCCCTAGTCTGTCTTAGTCTGGAAGTTCAGCTGAAACCTGTCCACCATGGGTGGCCCTGATAGTATCTGGAATACTGGTGGCATAGCTTTCAGTATCACAGCAACTGGCAAGCTCCCACAGCATAAAAAAGCTGACAAATACATGAGGGACAATAGAAAATACATGTCCTAATGCAAAAAGTATCCTAGACAGTGAAGAAGAGAAGAGATATCCTTCTAAAAGGCTTGATCAAGAAAAGCTAATGCCACTGTGGCTGCAGTGGCACAGGCCTGTAATCCTAGCTCCTTAGGAGGTGGAGGCAGGAGTTCCAGGCCAGAGGCAGTGTATACAATTTGGCAAGACCCTGATTCAAAATAAAAAGTAAAAAACAGACTGAGGGTGCAACCCAGTCATAGAGCCCTTGCAAATGTATGTTCGAGGCCCTGGATTCAACCCCCAAGTATTTGCCCCTCCCCTAAAAAAGCTAAAGTAACTTTTATTTTCTTGTCATGTGTCAGTTATGACTTGATCTAAAACTGATTCTTCCTCATTAAAATCCTGAGTGCCCCTCACTGGAACAAATGATCTTGAGGTAATTCTCAAGAAATGTGGCTTTCTGCATTTAGCTCCAATGGGAGTCCAATTCTGAGAACTAAAGATTTAGAATGGTGCCCAGGCTCTGAGCAGTTCTGGGATATTGCTATTACTGTTTATGCCTAGAGAAGGTATTTATTCCAAAGGTCCAGAGATGGGCTGCCTAGGTAATGGGTATCTTGACATTATATGCTAAAGTGCTGTGTGCAGGTACTATTGCTGCTGCTGCTGTTGTTGTTTATCATAGCTTTCATCAAAGCATTTCAAGCCAAGAGCTACATTCCTAATACCTGGAGTGCAATATCTACCATGCTAGCCTGGGGAGTGGGGTGTCAAGTTATAGGTGGGCTCCGTATTATTAGATTGAAATGAGATCTGAATAGTGGGCCAATAACAAATCAGGGTTTCTCTCAACAAAGATGAAATAATTCTTCCTTAGCTTGATATTGAGATTTCCTTGGTCCAGCTTATGATTTCATTTCACCTTTTATCTAGGAGAATGTATGTGTTGAAATAATCACATTATTCTCAAGTCATTTAATATGTATGTGTTGAAATGGTAACACTTCTCAGATCAAATGGTATTCAGATATACTACTGGTTCTAAATCAAAATGGTGAAACCTATTACATTTGAGAACATAATCCTAGTCTAACAACACTGGCAACCATTTACCATGGATTTTTAGAGTTCTATAAAGTGGGTGTTGATGGTACCCAAAGCCAGCATTAATAATCTTTATTGGAACAGAATGAATGGGAAGGAAAGAAGCTAAACACTTTCTATTTGGTATAATTACAGTTTAATGTACTTTGTTACATCCCTGAATTGACTTGTGGAAAGCATAAGAAACCAGTCAATTCCAGTGAACAAAAGCCAAAATACCTTAAAACTAGCTATTTCTGTTGTATGTAGATAATCACAGCTTGATTAACTGAATTTTTATGTTGCAACCAGCTGTTTTGGCATTTTGTAGACACAGCCTGAATAATTCCATCTATTTTCTATCCATCCTAAATAAAATGACCAAGTGTTTGTGTTTAGTAACATTTTCTAAAGTTGATAACTTTGTAAACAAATTATATGGTCGGCCCAGCTTCCTGACATATAGTCTTTTCCCAAAGCAGCTTGGAAAATAGCAATCTCCTCATTTCCAAAGAGCATTGCCGGAGACCACAGAACTAGACTGCCCACCCACTCCTTTGTTTCCAGGTTCCGCTTTTCAATACTTCAATTAAGTGGTCCATAAATTTATTTTAAATTTCTAACCTCCGTTTAGGTGCCTACCAGGAGAAATGGAAATGCCGGTTCCAAAGTTATTGAAAATTTCTTGATAGCATTTTTTTTATTTAATTAAAAAAAGAGAGAGAGAGAAAATCAAATCATGTCACAGGCAGGTGGAAGGACACCACAGGCAGGACTGTGTTTTCCAATGGCATCCAGCAAGATAATGAGTCCATGTCTATGGAAATCGATTCATTAATATTTCATCGAGGCAGCTTCAGAGCAATTCAAGAACCAGCTCCCAGGAATTCAATCAGTAAATTCAATGAATTGTTGAGCTTAAAATACCAGGGGGCAGAAATATACATATCTTTGGCATGTGTGCATATTTATACATACTAATGTGACACACATGCACATGAATACAGGTGCATACATTAAAAGGCAGCCCATGTAAGAGAATTTAATCTCTAGGCTCAAACCCCGGACACACCTGTCTTTATTCTACCTCATTCTTTACATAGGAAAAATTTATCAATAAGTCATTCTTCTTAATATAATTTTTCTTCTGGAAAAGAAGTTAACAAAAAAAGTCAGCCATAACTGTTTCATTGATAATCATGTATTTATCAATACAGTCTCTTTGATTAATTAACAGAATATAAAGACGGCCCCTTAGGACACATGCCTAGACTGGAAAAAGAAGAAAAAAAATGTTTAACGGAGGAAAGGCTGCTAGTTTGGGGTAGATCAGCCAATTTGTTGTGTAGTATACACATTGTGAAGGGCCAGTTAGGGAAAGTTTCAAATTGTCATGTTGGCTAAGTAATTGGTCTTTGGGTGTCCCTAAATGCCAACCTATAAATAATTTTATTTTCATTTTGGATCAATGTCTTCTAGCCCTTGTCTAACTAACCTGTATTGATGTCTTTTTAATTAAACCATGCGTGATATGCTCACTTGGCAGTGGGGCATCCTGAGTGTGCATGCTAGGAATTCCAGATAAGATAATTATGCTATTTGTCACTGTCATGATTAATGTGTGACAGCTGTTATGACAGCTGTGCCACTGTTTTGTCACAATACTCTGTTCATCCATAACAAAATTAGCTGTCGTACTCAAAGGTACACACTTGCTGCTATTTCTTTCTGAAGTCAACAATGAGAAAATCGAGAGGGAATATTACATGAACTCTGTGACAAACAAGAAAAACGACATCTTTATTTTTTTTTCCCTTTAAATGATGATATAACCTGCCTACACTGGAAATGCAGATACCTCACCTCTAGCAAACAAGCTGTCACAAGGAGCCAATCCGCCACTAATCTAGCTAACAAGGTCTCAGTATGTGAGGGGTTTGCTTCATAATTTGAATCTGCCTTGTCAGGCAAGCCTTTTAGATGTTACCCAAATTAGCATTGGCTGGAACTGTTTCTGCCTGTCAAGGTGGGAACTTGCAAATGCAGAGTTATAATAGAAAGTGGAGATTGACTCACCCCTTCCTTTGGGCATCAGTCAAGTGGAGCAAAAGAGGCGCCTCTTGCTCCATCTCCCTCAAGACAGCCATGGCCCCTCCCTGCTCCTATACTCCTGCATCCTCAACTGGGGGAGATGTTTTCTGGAGATGACTCCAAATAAAGATGTAAATTGTCACATGAAGGCAGTTATTAATGTTACACAATATTGTTTCTTACAGAGCCCTAAAACTGGACTATAAAACCATAGAAGACAGCAATGTGAAGAGACAGATGGCTACAATAATAGCATCATTATTCTATAGCTTTGGGTGAAGTGGGCACTGCATATGTTCCATAAATTTAAATGAAAAAAAAAACATAGATGCCTCATCAAAATGAAAAAGAAACATTATAATATCAGAAACTCTGAGTGCCACAGAAAGAAAATATATCATGTCAGGTTTGCATATCTAAGTGAATATATTTTATCTTTTAAAAATTAAAGGGAGAACAGCTGTAGCTATTATTACTATCCTTCAACAAATAATTAGTTTGAGATACTGACAATATATTTACATTTGCTAGTAACTTAACCTGTACATATAATGTGCACTTTTAATAAAGATACTGTTTAAATCAGGCCCATCTGTACTCTCTCCCAGGCTTCCTCTCCAAAAACACTCCTAGAACAGAAAAGCAAATTATTTCAAACAATTATAATGATTACAAAGAAAGTGTTACTACCTGGCACTGACTCTTGGCAGTCATCAGTCAATGAAGAATTTTGTTGGAATATTTATCAACAATCTGCCCAAGTCCCTTTTGATTTGTCCCAGACTCTTTCAAATGAGAACAGCAAACTCTTTGCAAATTCAAACAAAGAACAACAAAAATTCTAGGGGTCTGCCTAAAAGATTTCAAATTAGGATAGCTGGGCTTTGTGCACTTGTACTAATTTGGCTTTCTCATTTTACGACAGATATGTGAGCTCTTGGCCATCCCTTTCACTTTTGATGAGTGTCTCCTTTCTACCTCAGACAGAACAAGAATATATGTTACCACATACTATTACCAAGAAGATAGCCCTTAGCTTTTAGTTCACACAGGTGCTTTGAATGAAGAAAGAGATGGGTTGTTTCTATGTGCTGAATGTTCTTGGCCCTTTAAACACAGCATCTTTGTTGACTCTATTTCCATTTGTCCTGTGAACAACTTGTTGAAAATATGTCCATCAAGGTCCACCTCCAATGCCATCCCTTTTACAAAACTTTCGATGAAATTTTGTTTCATGGAATGTCACTGTATGTTCTTGCCCTTCCTTTCCTCTGAACTCTCATGGTATTTACTGCTTGTTTGTTGGTTGATTGGTTTCAAGAACCAATTGCATTCAACTTGGGATCCTGGTTACTTGTATAGTTTTCCTACACTTGGGCTCCCAACGAACAGGAAACATTTTTCTGAATCTTTTAACTCCTCACAGAATCTAGAAAGCTACCTCACACACAGTAGGACCTATTACTCATATTTATGAAGTAGGTCAATTAGTGCATAATTGAATAATTGAATGTTAGGAATAATGTTTGTGTATTGCAGTAGCTGTATTCAAGAATACTTAGTAATTCAGGAGCTATTCAATGGGTATAATTTTTTTATAAGTGAACATGAAATATTTAAACAGACAAAAGCTACCAAGTGTTATCAATCAGACCACTTTTAACATCAACTGTTGTACCCAGGAGGCATTTCAGATAATGGGACACCTGGAATAACCATAGTAAAAGGGCTGCTAATTAAAGGGGATATTCCAACCAAAGAGGTAACTTATTATTCTTGTCTAAAGCCAAGGGGTCTATCAAATGCCTTTCTGCATGGCCAAAAAGGCATTGATAGACATTCACAAGTAGTATCAAACAGAATGCAATTTTTTGCAGGTCCGTGCAAGGCAATTTTTGCAGAAGGCAATTACACCAGAGGATAATTGCTCTTCCAGCTTTCCACAGGTCTGTGAAATTAGCAATTAAGCAAGGAAATAGCTAGAGTGATAGAAATATAGTAGATGGGCTGTGAGGAGAAATGGCAAGCTGAAACTTAGAACTCTGCAATGAGGAGATAAACTAGGATGAGGAACCTGAAAGACTAGGATGAGATGGAGATGGGAAGGCACAATGAGGATGCATACTTAGCACAGAGAGGAAGAAGACCCAACACAAAGCCTGCCAGACTTTACACACACTTCTCCATAGTTGAATCAATACACAGCAGAATCCATGAGAACTTGAACTCAATTGATAATTTTGTTTTTAGTTAACTACTTAATAGCCTGAACATTGTATCTCATAATATGACTTCAATTCTTTTAAAGAAACCTAGCCAGTAGTATTTAGGCCTAACCTAACTGATGTTAGGGCTGGGATTTAGCTCAGTTGGTAGAATGCCACTTTGCAGTCTTTGAGGTCCTGGGGTAGGTTCCCAGAACCATAAAAATGGAAGAAGGATGTGGCAATCCACTCCCAAGGCAATTCTGAGACAATCAGCCATTGAAAACCTTATGAGGGTTGCTATGAGTGGGACACAACTCAGACCTCTTAGAACTGATGTTACTGATGGAGGGGCACCAAATCAGACACTGAATTGATAATTTCTAGGACCATGATAAGGTAAGACCATACAAGCTGCCAAATAGTACCTTTTCCTATTATAAAAACCAGCCCTGGGACTTGGCCTTGAGAGTTAATCTGATAAACTTCTTACTGATCCAAGAACAGAAGAAAATTTTTGACCCATCTCTTTTTTCAGATTGCATTTCTAAGCCACAGACAGCCGGCCTCAATGATCACTTAATCTAATTAAACAAATGAAATTTTGCTAGTTCTGACAAAACTCACACAGCAATAGCATTAATTTATTCTCATCCTCAACAAAAAAATTCAATAAGTCAGTATCCTATATGAGAGGCTTTTCTAAAAGCTTTGTTAAAATCAGGCAGAATCTTTGTGACAGTCTAGCTAAGTTAATACTGTACGGTTTATTCAAAAGGCACAGACTAAAGAAACTGGGCACATGACCCTGTCACCTGGCTTGAGATGTGCTGCTATTCCATTCTTCAAGTAATAAAATGGTTCCCTAAAGCTACCCTTTGAATATTTGCCAAGCTGACTTTTTTCAGCACTTCTAATAAGTCCTGTAGTTCTGGGGATCTTGTTTCTACTTGGTAATTAGACTGTTCTCTTCTTACTCTCAGAGTACTGACATGCTCAGTCCACCCAGCAAGTCGTTCTCAGAATTTGCTGCACATTGAAATTATCTTCTTATTGTTAGGTGCCATTGAATTGTGTCTGACTCATAGCAACCCTCATAGGGTTTTCAATGGCTGATTGCTTTGGGATTGCTTTGGGAATGGATTGTCACAGCCTTCTCCCACTTATGGGATGCTGGGGATCAAATCCAGGACCTCAAAGACTGCAGAGGGCACTCTACCAAGTGCATTAAACCCCAGGCCCACTGAAATTATCTAGGGAGCTTTAAAAAATACTGATGCCTAGGCTCTGCTCTCAAATATCCTGATTTAATTGGTCTGGGATAGAGCCTCAAGACACTGGGATTTCTAGAAGCCTCACAAGAAATTCCAACATACAGCCAACGTTGAAAAATATTGCCATAGCTGAATGTTTCCTTACCACTGTTGTTGTTGTTGGTAGGTCCCGTCAAGTCATGACCACCTCATAGTGATCTTCATAGGGCTTTCAGTGGCTGATTGTTTTAGGATTGCCACAGTAGATTGCCGTGTCTTTCTCCCATTTCCTTCCACTAAGGCACATATAATCATCTATCTGATGATTTTGTTAAAATGCAGATTTTCATCCAATGAGTCTGCCTAACTCTGCATTTTTGACAAACTTCTTGGGGATGGTGATCTTCCTGGTCTATAGACTAGACTTGAGTAGCAAATATCAGATGAATCTCACATCTTCAGTTCTATTATTGGCCATGTGGAATTAATAATGTTGATTAAGTGGGAAGAATTGTGTTTATGGACATAGTCCAACATTCTTTTCAAATTATTCCCCAATTAAATCTGAGTATTCATAGTTACAGACATGGGTAGCATAAGAATATTAGGTAAGGAGAAATTACCTTAAAAATAAAGTCATGGATACACTTAAAGTCACACTGGTTTGCTTTCAAAATTAGTTTTTAATTTCATTTTTAGAAACCAACTCAAAGCACAGTTTTCTCATATATGGAGGACTTTTTGACACATTATTATTTTACTTGAGTCCAAGTATCATGTGATAGTTTTGTTGTGTTGCAGAGCAAAAGTTAACCCAATGGTGTGTTGGTACAGAATGCTGGGACAAGCCACCTGAGAAGACCAGTTCCTTCAAATAAATACTACTTTGAAATAAGACATTCTTCCTTAGGTATTCAGATTTCTCTAAGTTAGTTAGAGCCTATAGGCCTGGAACACAAAGCTGTCTGTCCAAAAAAATGCTCATTGGAAAATTTTGGTGTGGCCTCTCTTGAAAGTTCAAAGTAATTTTGAAGAGATGAGATTGTAACCAATGTAAGTTTTTTCTTTCATTTCACAAGAGGGATGAAGAGTTACATGGGAAAAATGTGCTCATCTAATCACTACTTTCCAGAAGAATAAAAAGAAACTTCTTCCACATTTTCATACCAACCTATGTTAGCCTTCCCCTTTCTATAGAATAGGATTCCTCAAACTAAGGTTCATGGACCATAACTAGTCCACTGCCTGTTTTTGTATAGCCCACAAATTGAAAATGGCTTTTGCATTTTTAAATAGTTGAAGAAGGGAAGATTAAAATAATAGGAATACTTTATGACATGCACAAGTTTGTACAATTTAAATTTCAATTTTCATGAAGACTTATTGGAACATAGCAGAGCTTATTCATTTAAATGTCTACAGCTACTTATGTAATACAATGACAGTTAAGTATGTGAGACAGACAGTATAGCTCATAAAGCTCTATATATTTATTATCTGGCCTTTAACAGAAAAAATAATTTCTGACCCCTCTTCTAGAGATATATTCATTTTCCTTCCTTTCATTTTTACTTTAAATTGAAAATGTGCTTTGTTTTGCAGACTATTTTGGTTCCTGAGCTTTGACACATACACACTCATGTACATGCACATGCACATGCACACATACACAAATATGCACCCGCATACACTCTCTTATTTGATCTCCTCTTTGGCCTTCTTGCCAGACAACCAGGAAGTCTGAGCAGCATCTGCTTCAAAACCAATACTCTTTCCTTTTCCCAGCCAGGAGAATGGAGTTCTTTAAGAAAGGAACTGAAGCTTGAAAATAGACAGAATCACCTTTCTCTGTTGCAGGCTGTCTCTTCTGGCTCAGCTCCTAGCAGCCAGGGTCTTTAACATATGCTACAACTTTCCTCCCAGGTTTTCTGTGTGGAGAGCATTTCAAAGAGGAATAGACCTTTCTCTTGCAATTTTCTGTCAGGAAGACTTGTAGTCAGAAAACAGAAAACTTTCAAATCACTGAGTACATATGAGAAGGATTCAGAATAAGCTCATACATCTATAGAAAGCTTTTTTTTTCTTTTTTTAATTTAAGTAAAAAGAAGCCAGAGTATCAGCTTTGATGAAGAACAAGAATGTTCTATGTTCCTTTGGCTAGGAGATGACATTGTAAGAAGAGTACCCTCTGGGCATACATAAAGGAGAAATGGAGAGAAAAAGGAAATAAAAGGAGCACCTTAAGCTTTCATGTTATTGGTAAGAGTGTATAGCTGGAGCTGTACCGATAACATAAATATGTTAGTGACTGAATTTCAGAAGCATCATTCATTTTCCTTGTAAAAATATTCTGAGACTATGATTAAATGAGCCTACAGAGGAAGACATAAAAAACAAGACTCTGACACCTTCCATGGCAGGATGGTGAAGTGGGAAAAGAAAAGGTGAAAGGAATGAGAATACCCAAACTCAGTTCCTCAAATTACAGCTTCTATTGTCATGGACATGACCCCTAAACTTTCTCAGTCTCAGTGCCTTCAACTGTGAAAGGAGGATAATAATACCTCAGGGGCTGTTCTGTGATTCTAATGTGGTAATGTATAAAATGCAATTTGTTGATCATAGAGAACTAATCCCCTTTAAAATACTGGTTTTATTAGCATTTATTTTGTGTACTGAGCTTTATCTAATTGCTCAATTAATCAGTTTCCTTTTAGTGCCCACAAGGGCAGAACTGTTAAATCCAATCTCTATGTTGTAGGAGAAATTTTGTTTCCTAGTGTCTCTAAAAATGATGTAAATCAATTTTAAAAAAGATGGGTTCAGAGTCAAGATTCCCAGGGTGTCTACTCCTATAGGGATCCCCTTTCAAGGTAAGATAACTAGGGCCTGACCAAACAGGTTATTCCATAGGCCACCATGTTTTCAGAACACAGTAGCATATGTCTTCTAGGAAAACAAAACAAAACAAACTCGTCCTGTAGCTCCTCACTCTGCCAATTTTCTAGTCTCATTTGGCCATTGTTCTCAGCCATACCACCCTGGCAGGTCCCATCTGATCTTGGAAAGCTAAGCAGGGTAGGGCCTGATTAGTCCTTGGATGGGGGACTGCCTGGGAATACTGGGTACTATATGCTTGGCAGAAGGACCTGGCAGCCCACTTCCAAAACAGTCAGTCATTGAAAACCCTATGAAGAGCAGAGAAGCACTGACATAGTGCCAGGCATGACACAATGTCCAGGAGTGTTTTGTTCTGTTGTATATAGGGTGGCTATGAGTTGGACCCAATTTGATGGTACCTAACAACAACTACTACCCATATGAGTAGAAGTTAGAGGGAAGTTGAACAAAAGTAATGATGTACATTCAGAAGTACAGACCTGTCAAAGACAAAATTGCTACAAATTTAGCTATAGACCTAATTGGCTTTTATTTACAATTCATGGCGCCACCATTCTACAAAACTGTTGTTTTTTTTTGTGCTATGCTGGGCATCACACCCAGAGCCTCACACAGGCTAGGCGAGTGCTCTAACACTGGACTATACAGCTAGGTCCCATTCACCAAAGTAAAATGAAACTCCTCACTGTATAATATCAGAACTGTGGGTTTTATTAGATGGGACTAAGGAAACAGAATAATAGGGAAAAAACTAGTTGATTAATATTATGTTATTTCAGGTTATTTTTATTTAAAGACAGAGGACTTCCTTATCAGGTTGGGTAAAATTGACCAATTGGGGAACTTATTTATTATCTCTCTCTCCTAATTCCTTGGAAAGTCAAATAACCAACTTAGTTTCAGAGTGGTGGCGAGGAACTTCAGCATGGATGACCCCATTTTGATTTGGTCTGTTGGACCTAGTGCAGGATCTCAGTCCAAACCAATGCCCTCCTGTGAATTTTACTTAGCAGTCTAAAGTAATTTCCCATCTGCCCCAAAGTATGTTTCATGATCATGACCTATAATCATTATTTTCTTTGGTATCAGTGGTTTTGTGTTTCACTTTTGTTGTTGTTTATATCCTGGTATAGAAGATCATCACAAAACCACTCTCAGGAAAAGTATAGTTGTTGTTGGGTGCCATTGAGTTGGATGTTACTAATAAAGACCCTATATACAAGAGAACAAAACACTCCCTGACAATGTGCCATGCCTGGCACTATGTCGGTGCTTCTCTGCTATATAGAGTTTTCAATAGCTAATTGTTTTGGGAGTGGGCTGCCAGGTCCTTCTCCCAAGCCTGCAAAACCCAGTATTCCCAGGCATTCTCTCATCCAAGGACTAACCAGGCTTGACCCTGCTTAGCTTCCAAGATCAGACGGGATATGATGCCAGGGTGGTACAGTTGTAGACATCAGGATAAGTAGTATATTAAAATAACATCATGTGGGAAGGAGCCACATGAATCTATCTGTATTATAATATTATGTTCTTTACATAGGTAAGTACAGATATCGTTACCAAATTTTCATGCAAGAAAATGGCTCTACATTGGTTATAGAGCATTTTAAAAATTACATGAGGTTTAAAAAGCATTTTTGTTATGTGAAATAAATCATGCACAGAAACACAAATACTGTGTACTCTCACTCATATGGAAACTAAAGCACTGATTTTATAGAAAACATAGTAGAGTAGTAGTGACTAAAGTTTAGGAAGTATAGGAAGAAAAGAGGATAGAGAGAGATTGGATAGAAGAACAAAATACTGTTACCCAGAAGGAATAACTTGTAATGTTCTACAAGACAGTAAGGTGACTAGAGTTCACAAAAAAATTATTATATATTTTATAAAGAACTAGACAGCATTTCAAAATTTCCCAACATGAAGAAATTATAAACATATAAGAGGTTAGTAACAGTAACTACTCTGATTTGATCATTGCACATTATATTGTTGTTAGGTCCCATCAAGTCATGTCTGACTCATAGTCATAGCGACCCTTATTGGATTTTCAATGGCTGATTGCTTTGGGATTGCCTCGGGATTGGATTGCCACATCCTTCTCCCATTTTTGTGGTGCTGGGAATTGAACCCTGGACCTCAGAGACTGCAGAGCAGTGCTCTACCAACTGACCTAAATCCCAGCCCCAGGCGGGACACATTATATACATGAATCAAATTATCACACTGTATCCCATAAATATGTACAATTGTTATATGTCAATAAAAGTAATAAATATCACTAAACATAATGCCCAACATATTAAAAAAATTGCATGACAACTTTTTGCAAATGTGATCCTATAATTCTGGAATATTTACATAGGTTTCTGATCCATGAGTTCTTAGTGAAAATATTCATTTGTCAAAAGAACAATACATACCAAGCACCTATGTGTCACGGTCATCCCTGAAGTTAGGGACTCCCTGGGAAGAGTCATGCTCTCTTATAAGCAGACAGTACTATCCTTGAATCTCCTTCTCATCAAGCATGCCCTGGAGACCCTAGGTCTAGCAGGGCTGATCTGTACAATTGGTTCCCTGAGCTTCCTCTACCTGTCATGCCTCATCCTTAGCAAAACTAGTTCCTAGAACTCTTGGAGGGTAAAAAGATAAGGAAGCTAACTTTAGCATACTCCAGAGAACAATGTGGATGTTGTAAATGACTTCTTTTACATTATAGTGGCATGTTTTAAAAATCTTTAAAATATATTCCTACAACTATTATACTAGTAGTGCTAAAACAAAATACTAGGTTATTTCAGAAATGTCCCATGCAAAAGAGTGCAGTCTCTAATAATGACGAAATGTGGAAATAAAATATGGTATATTCTGATAGTACACTGCTAGGCATGCATTGAAATTTATAATAACATGAAGAATGCTTGAGTAATAGTTACTTGCTTCACCAGCCTGGAGGTATAAACACAGTTTATATCTTTTTATTATTCTAATGAATCACTTAAAACTCTACATGACTCTATTGTCAGGCAGCTTGGTATCCATTATCCTACAGTCATATTGCTATAGCCAAAGGATTTTGATGGTTCTGAGAAAGCCATGAGACAGAGACAGTACTGCTGGCACTGCCCTTATAGGGATCTGCTGGCACCAGACACAGGAGCATGGAAACCCTTGCACATTCAGGTTACAGGGCCACAGAAGAGGGCACCATCAGTTTCAGATCCATCCCACTGATGCCTCTTCATGAGTCTAGCATGAGGCTGGCTAGACCTGAGATGATAAGGAGCTCTCAGGGCAGGGTCTGCCAAAGCCAGGCTATCTGAGTCTCTGGTCGCAAACTTGCTGACTGATGTCCCAACTTCCTTTCTTCAACCATGCATTCTCACCTGTCACTAGTGTCTCCTTTGTCCTCAAGGGTCTTTAGCCAGCGACCCCATAGTTTCCTACAAATGTCTCTTATATCAATCTTAAAGAGATAAGGCTGCTACCCTACTCTCTTCATTTTCACAGCATTAGACTTCATCTAACAAAACTGATTTACTGTATTCATAAAAGGTTAGGGACTGAGGAGACTTTGTTCAAACCAGAATGCTTTATTTTGCATTTCAGAGGCAGGCATCAATTCCAAAACAGGCTGCACAAGTATTATGTAATAAGCCAAGAAGTTTGCTTCTATAATAAGAAAAATTGGTCTGCGGATGACTTGCTGGCTGAACCTCTACTAAATGAAGAGGCTACCTTTTTAAATTTTGCCCCACCAGTCACCTTGTTATTTGGATGATTCAAAAAAAATTTAATAACAAGTTAATAAAACTGGATAGCTCATTTTAGGGGAAGAGTGGAATTTGGTGGTAGCCTAGAGAGACTTCACCCCTTCCTCATAACCGTACATCGCGAATAGCTGTCCAGGGGAAGGGAGAGGAAAGTAAAGAAAAATTCATCTCACAGACTCCAAGTAACATTGTGGCACAAATGCCATCACAGCACCATGTGTGAGAATCAGTCTGCTTAAAGAGGTAGAGTCCCCACTCTGACCATAGTCACCTTGGTACTGAGGTGACAAAACTCAGGCACATGGGTGTTTTAGTAGAAGCATCCTGAGAAGTTAAGAACTACGGGTAAGGCAGGAGGCAGGAAACCAGAGTGGAAAAAGAGAGGTAGCGACAAGAAAGCTTAAAAAGCCAGTGAGAACCTGGAAGGACATGGCTGGCAATGACACATTTCTGTTGAATAACCCAGGACATAGGCCCAGCTAGGAGTGCATGGTGAAATACACATTCCGTCATAGAATCAACATGGTGAAAAGCAATATCAGAAAATACATTAAAATAGTGATTGTTGTTCATTGTCAATGGTAGGAATCTAGGCCATTCTCCTTTATTATTTATTTTTATTGCTATTCGGCAAAATGTTTGGAATAATTATGTATTTTTTATCTTTATAAATTCAGTTATTCAAACTGAGTAGTTGAACTTTTTAATGGTTCTTTTGTACTAGCTAATATAATAAGTAATGTAATGTTCTTTTATTTTTTATGAATATGAACTTCATTTTCATTATTTTTGAATTGCAGGAAAAATCTGTTAAGGTTTGAATTTTCCTGTGTGTTCATAGTTTGGAAACTCATACTTGGCATAAGTGTTAGTAGAACAGCACACAAATTGTTTATATAATGGGAAAAAATATCCTTAGCATTATTAATTGAAATGTCTCATGTAGTTTTCAGCTTTGAAGTAGAAATCAGGTTCTGGAACACAAGGCTCCAAACTCCTTTGCCCTGTTTGCTATAATACATCCAAACCATTGCTAGGTCACCTAGAAGCTGCCAAAATGCAAGGAAGATAAGGTTGTTGGAAAGTTGAAATTGAAATATTAATCAAAATTGAATAACAGAAGGTAGGTCTTAAAAATATTGCCAAGTTATTTCCCTTTTTAATATTAATGAGTACATTACCTTGCAGAATTAGAAAGGAAGAATCTATGTCAAGTTGTGAAAATTCCAAAAACCAAAACAAAAAAAATGAGAAGACTATTAATGATACAATAAATGTAGACTTTTCAGAATCATTTTGTGTGTTATTTTAATTATTATAATGATGTGTATACAGTGCCATATGGTAAAACTGAGAATATTTTTTAATGCATTTGCCCAGTGACTCAGCAGCAGCTTGGGTCCTGTCTTTAAGTCTAGAACTTTTTGTATGAAACAAAAAAAACAAAACAACAACAACAAAAAAGCACTAGCATATTGTTGCTGTTGTTGGGTGCTGTCAAGTTGGTGTCCAACTCATAGCAACCCTACATACAACAGCCGAAACTATTGTCAGTGCTTCCTGCTATTCACAGGTTTTCCAATGGCTGATTGTTTTTTGGGAGTGGGTTGCCAGGTCCTTCTCCCAAACCTACAGCACCTGATGTTCTCAAGCAGTCTCCCATCCAAGTGCTAACCAGACCCAACCCTGCTTAGCTCCTGAGATCTGAAGGGACCAGACACCACAATGGTATGGCTATAGGCTGCCTTTAAGTACAGAATTTTTTATACAAAACAAAAACAAAACAAAACAACAACAATAACAACAAAACACTAGTCTATTAGGGATTGTAAAGGAAGTATCTGAACTTCCTAAAAAAATTTTAAAGTAATGCATCCAATTTAAGACTCAAAAAAAGCCATGAAATCAGACTGGGCACGGTGCCTCCTATCTATAATCCCAGAAACTTGGGAGGTGGAGGCAATAGGATAGCAAGTTTGAAGCCAGAAGGCAGCCTGTGTAATTTAGCAAGACTCTGTCTCAAGATAAAAACTAAAAAAGGCGCTTAGAATATAGCTCAGTGGTAGAGCACTTGCAAAGTATGTGCAAGGCCCTGGGTTCGGCCCTCAATCACAGAAAAAGAAAAAAAAAGCCATGAAATCCATCAGGATATGGGTTCCCTCAAGTCTCTAAGAACAGGGCTCAAATACAAGTAGTTTAGGTGAAAAGTGATCTCAGGAAATGACAGTCAGGAAGTGAAATGGTGAGGAAAAAAAGAAAGGAGAAAGGAAAGGAAGAAAGAAAGAGAAAAGAAAAGAGAAAGAAAGAGAGAGAGAAAGAAAGAAAGGAAAGGAAAAGAAAGAAAAAGAGAGAAAGGAAAGAAAGAGAAAAAGAGAGAGAAAGGAAAGAAAGAAAGAAAGAAAGAAAGAAAGAAAGAAAGAAAGAAGGAAGGAAGGAAAGAAAGAAAGAAAGAAAGAGGAAGGAAGGAAGGGAAGAAGAAAAGAAAAAGAAAAGAAGGCCACTAGGGGATGTATTATTATCAAGCCAATTATCCTTGTGGGCAGCTGGAGCTTAATTTCCCTGGGCACTTAGGAAACAGCATGGGACACACAAGATTTATCCCAATGGAAGGATAAGGAAGCTGGAGGTTTACCTACATACACCCCCTTTGACATTGGCTTCGGGCTTTTTCCAGGATAATTAACTCTATAGAACCTCCAGGCTGTTCTTCATCTGTAGCTAGAACAAAAGTCCTCAGACTAGTGCTTTCTACAGCAGTCTTTGAAAAAGCCAAGGAGATCGATCCAGAGCCCTGACACCATCTACTATGGCTTTCGTTCAGGCCACTTTTTCTGGGTGAGGCTCTGAGAGTGCTGGGCACCTACATAGAATTTATCACTTAGCATATTGCATATAGGACCATGACTGAGGCACTAGTACTATTCACATTTTACAGATTAGAAATCTTAAGCACAAATAAGTTAGGGGACTCGCCCAAGGTTGCCTAGCTGGAATTTGAACCTAAGCACTCTGATTTCAGTGTCCACATTGTTATCCACCCTGATCTGTCTCCTCTGATGGAGACATGGCTGGTCAGCCCACATGAACAGTCAATGAGTTTGAGGAGAGCTTCCCAAGGGGCTCTGGGAAATGGAGTGGCAACTCCTTCCTGACCCATTTTCACTGACTCCCAAAAGACTAGCCCCTGGTTTCTTTTAGCCTTGTTACCAAGGGTTAGTCAAGATGCATGGGATCGGAAAATAAAAACCAGCAAGAAAGCGTCCTCTCCAACAATGTATTATGTCTCCAATCCAGTATCCATAAATACCAGGTTTCCTAGAATTTCTATTTAGAATCCACGTAGTCCAATAGGCATTTTGAGACATCACAATTTTCACAGTTTTAATTCTTTGAGCCTCTAAGATCGTCTCTCCATATTGCCATAACAGCCTAGGGATCATATCAATTTGACCATGGATTGCACGCAAAGAAGCAATTTAGCTCTGTTTCAACTGGCTGTGTAACTGTAATGGACAAGGCATTGGGCAGGTGGTAAATGAGCTACTTGGAGAGGTCCTTTCATTCTTTCAGGCCATTGAGGCATTAAAACCTCAGAGCATCTTACCAGGCAATGTCATAGATGCTTGTGAGACTCTACTATGGCACAATTTTAGGAAAACTACTTATTCTAGGTAACCTAATTAGAAGAAGTACAGCTTACTAAGATTTTTTTTTCAAGACTGTGAGACTCAGTATCCATCTGAGTTTGGTAAACAAAATTTGGAATTGATTCTAATACGTTTAGACAGGAAGCACTCTCTGCCAATTTCTTCCAATTAAACAGAGCATATGAACAGATGAGAAATCAATCAAAATAAAATGAAACACCTTTCATCACCTTGGGTGGGATTTGAGAATGGGCCCATTTCTTTGTTGGTTGTATTACCCCACAGCATTATCAAATTCTGCCTGAGACAAACTAGAAAATCAAAATAGGGTCATATTTTCTCAGTGGAATGGCAGGGAAGGAAGGACACAATTACACCTACTTCTTCCCTGTTTCAAGAACATTACAAACAAATTCTGTTTCCAACTCTTCTAAACAGTCATGTAATAAGTATGTACACATGTACACACACACAGTGGAGAATGGGTGTATCAGTTATTTTCTTTCCATCATACTGTTTTTTAAATTCAGTAAATCTCTTTATATTGCTCCTGTCTTAGAAATCTTTAAAAAAAAAATTCTTTCACACCTTCTATATGGGTAGATAAGAAAGCAACATAATGGTAAGTTTGGAGGCTTTGTGTGTTTCTTATCATTATTTTTAGATATTACCAGGTCAATTTGTTTTCAATGCCTGGCACAGGGAAGCCTCTCATTATATAGTAGTCCCCTCTTACCTGCAGGGATATGTTCCAAGACCTCCAGGGGATGCCTGAAATTATGGGTAATAATGAAATGTGTGTGTGTGTGTGTGTGTGTGTGTGTGTGTGTGTGTACTATGTTTTCTCCTATACATATAAAATAATGATAAAATTTAATTTATAAATAAAGCACATTAAGAGATTAACAACAATAATGAATAATAAACTAGAATGATTTTAACAATATAATGTGATTAAAGTTATTTAAAACTTATGAATTATTTATTTCTGGAATTTTCCATGTAATATGTTTGGATAATGGTTGAATATGGATAATTGAAACTATGGAAGGACAAACCACCAATAAGAGGTGACTACTACATACTTTTTTCTTTCAGGCATAGTGGAATATAGCTGGAAAGGTATGAAAATCATAGGCAGAACTGACTATTCTAATTTCAATTCAAGTGCTATAATTTCCTGGCCATTCAGAGCACAGATAAATGACTTAAATATCTCTGATAATAACATCTACATTATTAAGTTGCTGTGGGTATTAAGTAGGGTGTTCAGGTCCTATAATTAGTGAAAAACAAGTGTATGCATTTCTTTTAAATTCTGCATTGAGTGATATTATGTTGGTAGCTTGAAATTGGCCATGATAGGAATATTTATTTTACAGAATTTTCCAAAGCTACAAATTGAGGCTTTCCTTTCTTGGTGATCCAGCTCACTAATTTATACTGAAAACTCGTTAACAAATGCTAAATGTCCAGCTCTTTGCCTTTCTTTACTTTCTGTCTTGAAGAGTTTGCAAAGACAGCTTTGCTTCTATATCTACAATACTTTCAGTCATTATAATAACAATTTCACTTCATAATCAGTAATCCATTAAGAATTTGCCTTGGTTGTTGCTTTTGACAATCATACAAGGTAATTTATTAGGATGACCTTTGATTTTGATATTTAAATACCAAGTAAAATTATGCTCTAGTATTTTGAAAATCATTTTGCCAAGTGATTCCAGTACTTCACAAAAGCACAGCTAGTAAGTACAGTTTGTGAGTTATTGAGTTGCCTGGGTTCTACTGAGGAGTTGGCAAAACCTGTTGAGCCTGAAGTGGTATTGCCAAAAAAAAAAAAAAAAAGTTTTCTCTTGAATCAAAGAACTTGCTCAGGAAATCACATTGCCTTGTTGCAACAGTTGAAGAAACTGATGTACCCCAAATAGACATTAAATGCTACCAAAACTGTTTGATAATACAATTCAACTTTAAACAAAGAATCTGTGACATGGAAGTTATCATAAATTCTACATGGAACCAAATGTCACAGCAAACATGTTGTATTTGGAAGCTGCACACAGAGGCTGACGTTCTAATGTGCAGAGGACACAGCAGGAAGAGTGGGCATAAAAGCATCAGAGGTTCTCTTTCTCCTGGTGCCTGAGAATAAATTTCTTCATAAAATCTTATAGGACATTAGTCTTCCTTTTGGCACATAAGACCATGAATGGTTACTAGAATTAATCTGTATATAAAATTTTGAAAATATTCTTATGCTTTATTCCCTTTACCACCCTCAGAAAGAGTAAAGGAAAAGTGCACCAGAGATGCTTTGGAGCAGCTAGTCCTTATAAGCAGTAACACAGCATGGCATGGTGCCTTAGGAAGAATGATAGGATTGTTGTCAAAAGATTGTGGTCAATGTTTTAATTCTGTCATTTGCATGTGACCTACAGGATGTTCCTTGATTTCTCTAAAATCAAACTTTTCATCTTTATAGCGGTCATCATTAGAGGATCCATGTGAGGGGCAAATACTGACTACATCTCCCATGTAATAAAATATGTTATCAAATATAAAATATGATCACCTGGACATAGTTTGTTTCATCTTATCAAAAATAAAAGTCTTTTAAGGCAGAACCTCTTCTTTAGCATTAATAGAAAGCCAAACAGGACATCTCAGGAATTATTCTGAAAAATCATGGAGTGAAGAAGGAGACAGTATTGCCAGTAATTAAGAGCTAGACTTTGGAATTGGACAGAATTGGATGTTATTCCAAGTTGCAGTATATACTCGTTGTGTGACCTTGGACAAATCATTTAACTTTCTAGGCCTCAATTTCTTCTTCTTTCAAAGAGGATTCTGATAAAGTCTTTGCTTATTAGATAGTTTTGTTAAATGAGAGAATGCATATGAACGTGATGAGGACCATAGTTAGTTCTCAATAGGTGTTGCATGCTTCCACTCTTGCTGCTACAGCACTTTGAAATCACCTAGGCATAAAATATTCCTGATACTGTGGATAAGAATCCCAGGAGGAAGTTAAAAGGACTTGACAGGGAAACACAGATCTTAGAGCTCCACAATTTGAGTGGTTCCTGGCTGTTGTTGTTGATCTTATTTATGTTTAAGCCCATTCTTGCAGACACTGTGTCAATCCATCTGATTTTCATTTTTTTTTTTCGTTGACCTGCCACTCTCCCAAACATGATGTCTTTCTCCATGGATTGGTCTCTCCTGACTACATGTCCAAAATATGTAAGACACAGTCTGGCCATCCTTGCTTTCAAGGAGCACTCAGGTTGCACTTCTTCTAGGACAGATCTGTTGGTTCTTTTGGCAGTCCATGGTATATTCAACAGATGTCTCCAGCACCATAATTCAAAAGCATCAATTCTTTTCCTGTCTCCCTTGTTCAATGTCCAGCTTTCACAACTATATGATGCAACTGATAATACCATAGCATGAGTCAGGCGCACCTTTGTATTCAATGTGACATCTTTACTTTTCAATACTCTAAAGAGATCTTTTGCCACAGCTTTTCCCAGAGCAAGGTGACTTGATTTCTTGACTGCTACTTCCATGGGTGTTGATTATAGAGCCAAGCAAAGCAAAATCTTGGACAACTTCAATCTTTTGTCCATTTACTGTGAAGTTGCATACTGACTCAGTAGTATGGATTTTTGTTTTGTTGATGTTTAGTCGCAACCCATACTGAAGGCTTTGATCTTTGATCTTCATCAGTAAATGTTTTAAATCCTCTTCACTTTCAGCAAGCAGAGTTGTACCATCTGCAAAATGCAGGTTGTTAATGAGTCTTCCTTCAATCCTGATGTGGCATTCTTCCTCATAAAGTCCAGCTTCTCGGATTATTTGCTCAGCATATAAATTGAAGAGATATGGTGAAAGTATACAGCCGTGGTGCACACCTTTCTCAACTTTAAACCAGGCTTTAGCTAGACTTTAAACAAAACCAACCAACCTTGTTTTCCTTCAGGCTCTTTCTCTCACATGGTCTCTCATTTAAACTTTGAGAAACACCAGCAGGGACATAATTGTATTTGTGACCAAATTCTTCTCTTGGGAAGCAGAAGAGAGTCTACCCAAGATAGAGCTTCAACCATTAAGGATAAGTATGGGGGTGGTTTTACTAACCATTGGCATGGCATGTGGAAAAGGGAG